>MU189350.1:1261-11872 GCA_016904865.1 Pissodes strobi | reverse complement strand
GTGGCAAAACATGGGGCATACATCTCAAACAAATGCACTGGCTATATATTGCGGTCATAAGACCAATGATCACTGACGGCTCCAAGACCAATGATGGTACAGGAGCCGCTATATGGAATAAAAATGGTAAGGTTGAGCATAAGTGTTCCCTAGGCAAACATGCAACTATTTTTCAGACCGAAGTTAAAGCCATTGATATGACTGCCCAGTGGCTCATCGATAGAAACTGGAAAGGCAAGTCAATCAAAATATTCTCGGACAGTCAAGCGGCTTTAAAAGCTCTTGAATCTAGCCGTTGTTCATCCAAGGCAGTATGGAACTGCCAGCAACTACTCACCAAACTAGGTAGAGAAAATAAACTTGCACTGATCTGGATACCTGGACATACAGGATATGAAGGCATCGAAAGGGCTGATGCTCTTGCGAAGCAAGCGGCCGCAACGGCCTTCATAGGGCTAGAACCAGTACTGGGAATGGCAGCTAAAGAAGCCCTCTCTAGGTGGACATAACAGCAATTTGTATACAAATGGAGATACCGGTAACTATCTAACTATACCTAACTAACTCAAAGATGGCAGTGAATCCGCCATCAGGAGTGAGAACTAAACAACTTCTTCAACTTGGCCGACAGCAGGAACAGGCTGTAGTTGGCATGTACACTGGCCATTGTTGGCTAAGAAGCCACATGAACAAGATAGAGCTTTCCGAAGAACCGGAATGCCACTTTTGCTTGGAGGATGAAGAAACAATGGAGCATGTTTTATGCCACTGTCCAGCAATGGAAAGATTCAGACAAACAGTGTTTGGAAATTCTCAAATTACACTCGCAGATTTGAAAATTATCCACCCCAAAAAGCTATTCGATTTCATGAAAAGAATCGAGTTTCTGGCCTAGTGGAAACCACAGACGTCAGTCATAATAGACAAAGGGTCGCAGTGGAGGGCCCCATTTGGGCCCACTCACGTGTACAAATACAAAATACAATAACAATTAGATATATTAGTCAAAAGCCAGTCGTGTTTTACGTTAAAAAAAAACAAACTGAAGCAAAAAACATGAATCATTGTGTATAATCATTAGCTTTCATGCAAATATAACTTTGTCCTATTAAAATGCTTTTTCACCGTCACAATACCAAATATCTTAAATATATTTTTAAGCGTATTCTAAGAGTATAAATAGGCCTGCAACTTAGGACAGGCAAAATGCCAAAAAATTATACAGGGCGGTATCGGTACTTTTGTAGGAGAGTATCAATATATTTATCTCAATATTTTTGTAACAAACGTTGAGCTTTATATGGATTTATTTTTGAAGTTCATTAAGAAAGAAATCATGATTCTTAAAAAAATGAGCGAGTCTGCTAGTACTCGAGACACTGATGTGTAAACATATCCTATATCGACATGCACAAATATTTGAGCAGCCCTTGTAAAATCACTGCGCATGGTTATGATGTCACAGCCGTTTACTCATTTCCGTCCCCATCCGCTTGAACATTTCCGTCCCATTTGCCGAGATTTACCCTCAACCGCCGCGTAAGATGTTTACACATCAAAAAATTAACGTGTAATCGTATAACACGGTACTGAAGTGAAACTTCTGACTGTGACGAACGTTGCATTGCAGCACGCTCACGGCTCAAGCGATCCCCACTACTAACTGGACTATGTAGCGTTGCACCATTTCGTTACATAGCAACTCGCATGAAACGAACTTACTCTGCCGTGCGTTTCACTTAAAAAAAATCTGTTATTAAGGGTCATCTAATCACACAAAAGAGGCATTTAAGACAGGAATAAATACTATGTTGGGGTTTGGAACCTTCGGCAACATGCACTAAAACGGAGTTTTATCCACAATACCGAAACAGGATTATTGCACTCGACGCGCGTTTCGCTAACCATGTTAGCATCATCAGGAGATGATTAAAACTCAAAACTCAGTTTTAATCATCTCCTGATGATGCTAACATGGTTAGCGAAACGCGCATCGAGTGCAATAATTCTGTTTCGGTATTGTGGATTAATAAGAAAATTTTACCTGGAACTTTTTTACATTTATTCAGCACATCAACGAAGAATATAAAACAGTAATACACATAGCGTTGTTCTTTAGGGTGCCACTTTAATTTCCTTGATTCTAATAAAGCATATTTTTTCCGTTCACTCCGGAACGTAATCCTCTTTCAATTATCTCCACGAAGTCGATCTTGGTCGGTTTGAATCCAGTTATTCCTGAAGGGTCTCTAGATGCCGTCCCTCCCCCTTACCTGTGGTCGCCCAACACTTCTTTTGTTTCCCTAAGCCGCCATTGACGCATGGTCTTAGTCCATTTAAAATTGTGCCTCGCCATATGGCCAGCCCATCTCAATTTGTCTCTTGCTACCCTTTCCATGACGTCTGTGACTCCCGTCCTTCTTCTAAAGTTTTCGTTTCTTATCCTATCCCTAAAGCTGATGCCCAGGATTACACGTTCTATGGCTCGCTGTTATACTTTCAGGAGACTGGCACCTATTTGTGTGAAGGTCATGGTCTCAAGTCCTTAAGTCATGAGGGGTCGGTGTCAGTTTTCAAACACCTTTCGCTTCAGATTTGTTGTGGTTCTAGGATTTCTTAGGATGTGAGAGAGGTTGCAAAACTTTCCCCCGCTGAGGCGCACTTTAATTACGATATCTACCGTTTGATTATATTTTACTTTATTTTATAGACTGAGTACACGTATTCGTCTACTATTTCTAGATTGGATTGATGTTGTCTAGGATTACCTAGGTAGCATTGGAACTCATGATCTTGTTCCTACTTAAGTTCAGCTTGATGCTTCTTTGAACTTCTGGCGGTAAGCTCCTCATGATCGTTGCTAAATAGGACGATGTTTTCTGCAAAACGAAGGTGGCTCTAATATTTCCCGTCAATGTCTTTTCTCTCCCAGTTCAAGGTTTTCAAGACTCTCAAAGCCAAGGTGAAAAATTTTGGAGATACTGTGAGTCGTCCAATACATTCAGTAATGCCTAATCCTGCATCAAATCAAAGGCCTTCTGGTAGTTCACCAGACCCCAGGTGAGAAATGCAGGTATTCCCTGGATTTCTCTCTCAATCAGTGTCCGCATAGTCTGGATATGATCGGTTGTACCATACCTTTTGTTTTATGAGTTGTAGAAGTTCATTTTTTGGCTCAGGCGCCTTGTCAGAATCTTGCTGAGTAATTTGTACAAGCTGGCCTGTAATTATCGATGTTACTAGAGTCTTCTTTTTGGAATAATATAATATGACCTTGGCCTTCCTCCATGCTTCTAAGATGCGGCTCTCCTCCAGGCACTTATTGAGCAGAATTAGGACCGCTTTTCAGTGTTGCTCCTTTTTATTTCAGCATTGCGACCGTAATGTAGTATTTTCCCAGAGTATTGCGATTTTTCATAAATCTTAGACCCTCTCCTAGAACAGAGGCATCTCTCTCCTCTCTTTATCTCCCTCCCTTCAATTATGCCCAGGGCACCATCTTTTTATCTGCAACTTTAGCGTTGGAATCGCTAGGATCCACGTGTATTTCGCCTGTCAGTGCATATCCTTGGATGATCTGCTTGCAACATTGTGCATTCGGCATTAGTTCGATGTAAACATCTCAGTTGGTTATTCAGTGCTCGAGTTTGTGGTGGACGAGAAAAGCTACTCTATATAATGAGAAGAAACTGCAAAGGTTTCTTTGTCCTTCTTCAGACTACACAACTATATTGTGGCACAGGAAAAACTCTGAAACACTAATCAATATAATATATACTGTCTTGCTATATTATGACAACTTTTCCTAAGTCCGTTTAGAAAACCTACCTATAGATGCGAACGGCAGCCAGTAATGTAGTGGAGAGCTAGGTTCGTGGATCGTCGGTACACCTTAATAAAGATACTGGGCACCATCAAGTTAACTATGACTCAACTTGCAAAAATCCATAATGTTATTGAATGCTGAAAAGTAATCTTTGGAAGAGCTTTTCAATAAAGCATAATTTTTCCCCAAAATAAATACTTTATTCTTTTCCTACTAATGAGGAGATCCCTTGATATAAAATAACAATTATACAGTACAATTACAATCACATGTATAAACAATAAAGCAATAAAAAAAGAGCTTACATAATATTGACTATTATCAACAACGGTGTCAGATACAAACTGTTAGGCAAATATTCCGCATACCCAATAATAGGTCACTAGAATGATGGTAAATAGCGCACAGGGTTTAAAATTCATGAATTTCATTCTGCCGCAATAGTATAAAATAAAATACGTGTATAATCACTCAATCTGTAGATAATTTAAATTTGCCGAGACAGCTTTACAAATAGGTAAATGATATTACCAGCGAATATTAACTACGATAAGAAGATTCACTCTCCACGGCGGTACGTCAACGGTATGTCTCCTTCCCCGCGCGAAAACTAGCATGATACTGGCATGTGACCTTTGGACCCGGCGCACACTGGTCGAATTTCTAGGAAAGCTGGCCATAATAAGGTTTACCAGAAATAAAACATAAAAGTTATTAAGTATTACACGTTTAATATATCGTGTTTTAGACAAATAATTGTTGAATTTTTTGCTCATCATCTGTATTTATATATAGGGAATATCAATTATCACTAACGATAAAAATCATGTATAAAAATCATTTGTATGTTCTTAAATCGTTTTAAAAAAGGATTTTGAAAATTAAGGGCTCCTTCGTTGTAAAAAAAGGGTTTTAAATTTTTAATTCGATGATCCAAATTTTGTTTTTGCCACGGTTAATTCAGGAGTCTCACGAGCAAAAAGAATGTTAAGCGGACGACAGAAACGCGTTGATGAGGGCCTGCAATTTTGCCATACATGTATTTCAGAGTTATCACTATTTTTAAAAATTGATCTAATAGGGACGCAACTAGTAAAAAATATAGAAGCATCAGTGCAGCTGTTGTTCAAAAACACTTGCTTATATTCTGAATATCCGAAGGTAATATCAAAGCCATATTTACAAATTAAAACTAAATTATAAATTTTTATCTGCTGATTCAGCCAAAGTATTTATTACCTCTTTTTTATAATAACATCAGTCCTGCATCAGCAATAATGATTCTACCAAAATTTCACCTTCAGTTTCACTTACTACAATATTATGGGATTAGGGGTGGGCGACAATAACCGATTATTCGATTCACTTTTAAGAAATTACCGATTAATCGACTTATCGATTCATATTTCAGAAAATATCGATAATTGATTATTTCGATTAATCGATTGTTCAGTTATTTGCTAAAATATTAACAGTTTAATCGATTATTCAATTTCTTGCCCACCCGTACCGATGACTTTAGAACAGATATAGCTTTTAAAATTCCAATTTAATAATGCGTTGCGTTAAGGGTAATTTAAGCTTGAATTTAAATGACATTTGAAAATACTTTCAGTACAACATATAAAGCAAAAAAAAACAGAGAAACGTAAATGCTCAAACAAGACAGCAGCAGGGAAAACTGCGCACGTTACAAATTTAGCCAATAAGGGATCCTTATTTCGACGCGTCATTTTCTGATAATCTGGCTACAGTTGTTGGTTGTTGCACAATTAGGTATAACACCAACACATAACCTCAACGGAGTGTTAGCACGTTAGCAGTATAGTACATCAGTCTTTACCTTTTTATTATGTATTGGGGCAAAACTATATGATAAGAAGGATCTCTCTCCGCGGCGGCATGTCAACGGTGTGTCTCCTTCCCCGTGCGAATACTAGCAGAATATCGGCAGGCCATGATACAAATAAAACAATCATGTTGGCAGGCGACCTTTGACGCGGCGGCCATAGACCAGCTCATCCTTTTGTCAGATTAATTTTCAAGCCTAAATTCTATAGTCGAGTCAATATTCGATATAAGATAATATCGCCATTTTTTAGTTGTATTGTATTACAAAATAGGAATGAAATATACAGTAAAATGGTGCGAAACCTTTAACCAATTTTAAAATCACCCAAAACGCCAAAATTTAATTAAATATTAAAAGATGGGGCAAATTCGAGCAACATTTTCTTCTTGATGTCTTTTGTCAGAATATTAGTATTCGGAAATATGGTGAAATCGTTAACACAAAATCAAAATCTTTTAAATATTAGTTATTACATACCTTGAGTATTGTTATCAATATTAACTAATTAAAAACGTTAACTGATTTTTGAAACATCCAGTTGAATACAAACTTTATGAAAATATTTATTTGGTGATAATAATTAAAAAAAACCATAACGTAAGTTTGACAGGGCGCTACAAACAATTCAGAAGATATCAATTGTGTTTTTCCAATGCCAACTAGAGTATTAGAGTGCTATAAATAATTTCGTTATAAATTTGATTAAATATACCGCAAACGAAAATATCGTTTATGGCCAGCTGTTATTTAAATTCAACCTGTGTGCGGTGGAGTTTACTGATCGTTACCAGGCAACGAAGGAAATCAACGACGATTCCTTTGTAGCGCTTTCTGGCCATTAAGTGGGCCTTCTTGTCGTAGTTAATATTCGCTGATATTACTTACAAATCATGAAGTAGGCATTCTTTAATCTTAAAATATTCTCCAAATAAATACCAGTATTAGTATATGTACACGGTCCATGCAACTCCAGAGCACTTCAAATCATAACTTGACATTTCCAAACGTGTTACATCACATCCAGCCGATGATAAGCAAAAAAGGGGATGACACGCAATTGGTGGTCTAAACCTAATAACACGCAAGTAGTGGTTCTAACCCAAAACACGCTGGAAATGATATCGCAAGTACGCAAAGCGATATACGTGTACCAGAGCGGTACCCGTGGAGAGGACCCTAAAAACAATTTTTTTGTCTTAGCAAAAAGTAAATATCTAATATTGAAATGACTACTCATAACCTAAGTAGCTTTTCATCTTACCTATAGAACTATCTATAGAGCCTATTGCCTGGTAATAGCCAGTCGAACAAAACGAACAGTGTCCATTCTAGAGACTTCTCCAAAATCCATAATCGTCAGTTCCAAGAATCGGCAACATGACAGCAACAGCAATACATAAATTCTTCTAGAAAGATTGGAAAATACAATTAATTCCACTGAAAGACTGCATGAAAATTCTGTGACTTACCACGTGGAGGTAGGGTTCCCATAACTCAACAAAAACTTTTATAGGTAACCTCCATGGCCCTGGTTCGAGTCAAAATACTTAAACGTAGCAAAAATATCATAAAATAATGACCCCAATTATTTGAACCAGTCCATGAGGATTTACACCTCGAAAATGCTTCACAAAGGATGCCGGCCTCTTGATGCCTCGCCGATCTAACGCAAAAGAAAGAACCCGGAACGAATTTCCACACTTTGACCCCTAAACATTGCTGCCAACCTAACTTAGTTGAAATAGCCAGTCCGAGCGCAGGCAGAACTATCCACGTCACAGCTCGGTCAATCGGACCTTTGCTCCAAACCACATTCGCCAAGCAGCAAGTAAATACGCCTTAAAAGGAACCGTTACTTGGGAACGTCGATTCTTGACCCTGTCTAGCTTAACTGTCAAAATCATATGGTGTGCCTGTGTTACTGATAGGTGAATGACATTTTGAAACTTGATAAATAAAAACACGAAATCTCTTCGAAAGATGAATAAAACAAAAGGAAACATTACACCTAAACACAATTAGATAAACGAATTATAATCTTTATTAGACGACTTTTATGATCTCCAAATAGTTTGAGGTATGTATTGCTAGAAATTGATCTAAAATAATACATACTCTAGGTTACATTTGTATCGAACAATTGTTAAGTTTTTATTAACTTTTAGATCAAAGAAAAGCTTGTGAGCATTTTCCCGAGTAAATAAAAGAGAGCTCAAATATTTAAATCCAAAGACAAAAACCTAGCGAATTGGAATACACAATCAGAACCTATAAAAGAAGCTTCCGAGGCCTACTCGGGTACCTTCGACTCTGCAAGGGATAAAAACCAGTCTTGATGTTATTATCATAAATATCTAGTACCTACATCATAAATGTAAATATAGAAAGCGTATTCAATTACTTTCAAGACAAAACAAGGTAATGTACTTCATACACTATACCTATATCATATATTGGAATAATCCTAACTAAATTGTGTTTGTAAATAAAAATAAATATAAACTAAGCAAAGCAGTAGCAATTGTTCATGCTAAAATTTGAAAATTCTACAATATTACTATAGCCAATTAAATTTTAATCTTACTTAGCTGTTATTATTTTGACTAGTGTAAGTCTAATCCATCAAAATAAGAATACTTACAAAATTAGAATACTTACTTAACTCATACTTCAAGGACTACATAATATCATGCTTACACACCATATTTTTAAAATTAAAATTTAAAAATCAATAATTTACAACACTTTAATAATTTGCCTTTAAATGTAACATGCAAATAAAAAATTGGCATGATGCAAAAAATATGTTTAGTAATTATTAATACTACTCTTTCTTTGAATACTGTCATTGTTTACTACAGAGTGTTCGTTTAATTTTACGTCAAATTGACCTAATTTTGTTTTTGTGTAGTTCATATTCTATTTTAATGTTTTGATTTATATATTACACTAATATTACTTTAACTGGTTTTAATGATTTCACTTTATTTTTTGTATTTACATTTGTGTTGTAATTTTATTTAAGATATTATTCTTATAAATTACATTTTTAGTGGAAGTCTTAGCCTTTCTTGTCAACTTGAAACCATTAAATAAGGTTTAGATACGTTACGTTTTTTTTAGTTAGTAATAACATCCTATCTCAGCGAGATATTCGTTTCTTTTATAACAATAAATTCGACAACTCAAAATTGAAGTAAATGTAGAACGAACAAAAACAGAGGTATGACGCATCTAGGTTTCATCTCATTTGAATAGGAGCCATGCCGAAATTGTTTTTGTATTTATTCTCTATTTGTATTTGCATATTTGCAAGTGGAAGAAAAATAGTCTTATACGAAACAATGAATATTATTGTTTTATATACTTTCTTGAAAAATTAAACAGATACGCGCAGAAATATTCGCTTCAGTGTAAATATTGAATAAGATATATAAGAACATTTTAGGCGGCTCTTTAAGGCCCAAAACGTTGAATCCCTATAACCCAAAACATTTATATAACATAGTTCTCAACAGATGTATATTATTAAATAAAACATTTAGATAGCAGCAGACAACTTGTTGAACATACCAATTTTATTCTTCATTAAAAATGTCTTCACTGAATCCCCTCTCTTGGCATATTCTTCTTCAGACAGTTCAAATTTTGGGACGTTTTCAGAATCAAACTCATTTCTCAATTGAAAGTCATCTATAACATGCAGTCTCATACCATCCTCAAGTGGATAAAAACCAACCAATTGATTATTGTCATCTAGGGCCGTCACTAATTTGTTGTCTTTATCATAGGCTTCGATTCGCATTGTGTGACAACTACCGCCTGTCATTAATTCTAATTTTCCCTATTGAAAGAAAAACATATGACAAGGATTAGGCAACAGTAATGGAAATTGAAAATCACCGATGAAATTATCAACTTTTAATATTTGGCTAAAAATTAGCTAATTCATAAAGCGCTTCTTATTGAAATGATCACAAAATATTATTTTTGCATTTAGTGAATTAAAATTGCAGCTTATGACATTTTGGGGGGGGGGGACTAAAGTGTGGTTTTTATTCCCTATGGATTAAAATTAGCGCCCTATATCAAAAGAACTTTCAGAAAACATATTACTAAAATATCACTGTTACCAGGTATACAGCAGGGTTCGAAAATATCATGATATTTATATAAATATCATCATATGGGATACATAACATATCCGATATTTTTCGGATATATATCAAATTTTGATATTTATTTTGAAATGCTTGAATTTTGCTAATGTAAAAAACAAAAAAAACTGATAAATAATAAGAATAATACATTAATCTAAGAAAAACGATCACTAAATAATAACGACCTTTGCATCCTAGAGCTACTGCAATGGCATTTATTGTGATATGAGCATCATTAACAATTCTTAGAATATCGTTATCATTGTGCTCTTTGTTATTTTGGCATGCTTGAACCAGAATGCCTCTATTATCTAAGTAGCTTTTAATTGCGCCATTCAACGTGTTCCACGTCACTTCTTGGGGCATTACAAGTTTCTTCTCTTGTGCTTCTTCGTATAAAGTAGATGGAACGTATGTATTTCTGAAATATTTTATTACTTTGATAATAGCTTCTGTAACTACTGGTATCTGAATTATTGATCCGAACTCGCGGTCGGGGATTTACAGATGCTAATCGGGAATTTATTACTACCGTTATACATTGAATAATGATGAACGACATAGTCGTGCACTTATTTTTTATGGGAATAACTAAATTTTTTTTTAATATCCATGATATATATATCAGAATTTAAATATCATGATATATCGTTGATATATATCCTTCGAACCCTGGTATACAGTACAAACAATTGCTTTTAATAAAATTATAACAAAGGCAATACAATGGGATTTCATTACACCATTTTACTTTTGTATTCAACTAAACTACG
>MU189349.1:34600-52743 GCA_016904865.1 Pissodes strobi | reverse complement strand
TTATATTTTTAGATTAAGTATTTTATTGACGTTTTTTAGAATTTTGTGTCTTATGGCTCCAAATACTATATCTTTTTATGACTTGTGTACATGCACTATGTATCTCGACACGTAATATATTGAATTTGAATTTGAATTTGAAAGAGACCTTTCTGAAATAATTTTAAAACTAATAATTAAAATTAAATGTATTGTTTCTACATATTTAATTTTTTAGTTTACCTTGTACATGTTATACTGATTAAACTTTGAATGCAATCGTGATTATTTTTTGTGTATAACCATAGGAACCGAAACTCGATTGGCATCCGTTTACGCTCACTACGGGGGTGCTTGTTAGTTTTGCAGATTTCCAATATAAATTGTCTCGGTAATAAAAAGAGTTTTTTTGAAGAAACATTTTTGACATTCTGATAGAAAAAAATCCATTGCCGACCTAAAAATGCGGTTTTTTGAAACTTTTTGGAAAACAATATTTTTTAATCAGATTAGGTTGAATGTGGCAAGACTCCTAGAAAGTATTTAAGCTAAGCTTTCAAATGAACAAAAGTTTATGGGGATATATTAAAAAATTACGGAGATAAGGTAAGGGTGGAACTTCTACGTCGAACACCCTGTATAAAATATGCGCAAGGCAATGCGTTTTTCTATATAAAAAACATTTCTGAGTGTGCTTACTAACCCTTGAGTATCTATATAAATATATGAAAAATTGCATGTTCTATTTAGCGATTATCTAGCCATGTAATGAAAGCTTAAAAAAATTTACATATATTCATAGATACTGAGAATAAAATTCATAAAAATAGGATAGGTTACTTGAACTTGATAAATCATTAGACAAACAATTTCAGCCTGTACTTGTACATTTTTAAGTGCTCGACGCCTATCAATTCCTACGTTAAGTTCACTTATGTGGTATGTAAGCAACATGCAATAATACAAAGCAAACCTCCTTTAGTATTGTCTTTAGCAAATAGTATGTTGAAGAAAGGAGAAAGGATGGTAAGTAACCGCTTTCGTATGAATGACGTTAAGCTTCTATAAAAAATGTAATTTCCAATGTTAACATTATTTCTCAAATAATTTTATTTTTAGATTTGGCAAATGAAAAAATCAATTGTAAATTAATTGGTATATAAATTAAAACTCATTTATACCTCTAATTTAAAAAAAGGGCGTGTGCTTAAACCGTACGACAGAAGTAAAAACTTCAGCAGAGCGATATTAAAAACTATATAAAATTAAAAATAATTTATACGCGGTGGAGTGAAACCTTGATAAAACTAAACCAAGCGGTCCCCCATCCAAGTACTAACCACGCCCGATGTCTCTTAACTTCAGTGATCGAACGATAACTACTTTTACTTTGTACTCTTGGTAAACATGTTACAACTACTTATATACTGTGTTCTATCTCATTCTCTCGCAGGCTACATCCTATATATCTATATATTTTTATTGGTGTCGCTTTTTTCGTTTCATCAAGTCTTAAATCACTACCGTTCTCAGCCGGCTAATGGCGCTCAAGAAGTTTTCACTTCACACTAGCCCAATAGTGGGCTTGTGGACCACGCACTAGAAGAGAATCTTCATCCGCAAAAAACGGAATAATTTTTTTTATTCCCTCTCTACTTTCGATCGCCATGCCGTATTACATACACATTTTGTAAGCTTCCCCTCGCCGTTTCACACGTTTTGCACTGTTGCCTGTAACGTGTTAAGCGTCCCAGAACGTAGTTAATCATGTGTAATGGGTCCAGCCCAATTAAGATCTGTTTTGAGAATTTTCTCAGATGATATAAAGTGTAGAGTCGGTTAAATAATTTGGCAACATGGTAACTGGTTGCTTATTGTGCGGCTGAGACAATTGAATGCATATTAACTCTCCTCTGTATTGGATAGTTTAATTGGCAGAAGTTCAGTTTCATCGCCGTGTATCAAATCCTCAAAGAGCTAGAGACGCAAAAGGCATTAGGACTGGACGGAATTCCTGCCATCGTGTTAAAGAACAGCGCCAACGAACTAACACTAATTTTTTCCAGGCTCTTTTCTCTGTCTCTCACTACCAGAATATCTGCTTCCTCCAAATTACAACCTACTGTTAGCCAAATGAAAGAACCTGGCTGAAAACAATGCGGGCAAAAAATGTCCTGGCATTTTTAGATGCAGCCACATTTTTTCCCAATAATCCTAATTTATTTTGTGTCTAATTTCCTATAGTGAATTTACATATTTGGAATTCTACTTGAACACTTGATTTTGCT
Organism: Pissodes strobi; assembly: GCA_016904865.1. Classification (NCBI taxonomy): domain Eukaryota; kingdom Metazoa; phylum Arthropoda; class Insecta; order Coleoptera; family Curculionidae; genus Pissodes; species Pissodes strobi. Next base: position 50,476 of record MU189349.1, on the reverse strand, counting down.
ATTTTCCTTAATACTACTGTCTTCTATTATTTATTATTTTATTACTCGCCTTCAAGCTATTTAAAATACTCGACAACAGACAACCGTGCGACGTTTACTTGATTTTTAGTGGTGGGGCAGTTTTCTGATTGGTGCCAGGATATAATAGGTTTGTTTTAGCAGCGATTTCAAACGGTATGGTCGTCACCATAAACTGGTACATTCAAGGTCATGTCATAAAATTACAGTGTGAATTAAGCATATTTTTTTGTCTATTATAACAGATAATTTGAAATATGTCATTTGTGACATCAATATTAATTTCAAAAATTATGCCGCGATTAAACGAAAATCAAAAAGCCATTTTAATAACAAGAATATTAGATGGTAAAGCAATACGAACCATCGCAGATGAATTACGAATAAGCAAAAATACAGTTCTTCTGACCAAACAGAAATTACAGCGGGACGGTTCAATTAGACGGAAACGAGGTTCCGGACGACCCAGAATTTCGACTGAAGAAGATGATAACCGTTTGGTAACTTTCTTGAGAGAAAATCCGCTCGAGACAGCCGTAAAGGCAAAAGACGAAGCTGAGTTTCCTGGTTCCAGTAACACCGCGCGCCGCAGAATTAAGGAGACGGAACTGCGAAACCGTTGCGCAGCTAACAGGGTTTTTTTAAGTCCAGAAAATAAGATCGCTAGGTTGGAATTTGCACAACAATTTCTCGAACAAGAAAATTTCTGGCGATCCGTAATTTTTTCTGATGAAAAAACCTTTAAATCCTACCACGATGGGCGGTTGCGAGTCTATCGACCCAGAGGGGCTCGCTACAACGAACAATATGTTAAGAATGTAAATGGAAGCGGTCACTTTTCTGTCAACGTCTGGGCATGGATTAGTTTCAAGGGCCGTGGAGTCTGTCTCATCGTCGAAGATAGACTTACGGCCGATGTTTATAGAAACATTCCAGAAAATGTCATGATTCCATCGGTGACAAATTTATATGGAGAAAATTTCACGTTTTAGCACGTAACATTAAACACTTTTACTTTTAATTCCCTTACTAAGTATTGTTTGAAATTGTTTTAGGATAACTGTCCCATTCACCGAGCAAGGTTGGTTTCCAATTTTTTGCAAGAATAACAAATTGATGTCCTTCCATGGCCCTCAAGGAGCCCGGATATAAATCCAATAGAAAATGTTTGGGGCTTTATGACCAAGAAAATATATTTAAACAACTTTCGACCAAGAAATGCGAATGAACTAGTTCATAAAATTGCTGAAACATGGGAACAAATTACACCTGAGTACACGGCATCACTTGTCTCATCCATGCCCAGTCGTTTACGGGAAGTCATTGAAAGAAATGGAGCAGCAACTAGCTACTGAAGTTAACTAGTGAAGATTATCTTCTTTGATTGATATTCTGGTGCCGTCCGGAACCTAGTTTTTGTCTAATTTAACCGTTTCATTGTAATTTCCTTTTGGCCAGAAAAACTGTATTTTTGCTTATTATTAATTCATTTGCGAACGTTCGTATTGCATCACCATAAAAATTGTAAAATAAAACATGGTCTACTTTGTATTTTTTGAAGTGAAACGTCTTAGTAAGTCCGAAAAAATGAAACGGAAATAAAAGTGACACTTTGGTGGTGAGGATGTATGCAGTGAGTCAATGCGGATGAGTGAGATTGGGGACGCATGAGAAACATAGGCAGAAGCCAATGCCTAGGCCTCTGCGTTCGTAGAGAGCATAAGCCACTTGTAACATTTGTATCAGAAAATAATGAAAAATAAATGAATAATATTATAGAACACATCTCTAATAATTACTTTCAAACCCAATTCCTAATATCTCTTTCACAAGTTTCACTTCAGTAGTGTGCTTATAAGGTGAGGCAAGCTCTTTTTTTATTTTTGGTAGGTAAATTATCACAAGAACTTTTTTGTAATAAGGAAATGAAAACGGTTTTAAAAACATCATTTTTCATACCCTGTATTATTATCGTTATGTCACGTCAAAATATTAAGCTCTGTTCACATGTCCCAGTTTTTTTTGGTGACGACTGTACAAAACCATCCGGAGTTTGCGCATAGTAATATACGCGTTATTCTAGCAAAACAAAACCAGAATTCCGACTACCAGTCAGATTTTCTAGCAACAACAAAATCCAGTTTGCAAACTAGTTGAAAACCGTCAAAACAACGAAATGTCAGTCACGGTAATTGTCACCTGATATAAGCGTTCTAGCAGATGAAAATCTCAAACCGTTTGCAACCAAGTCTCTGACGAACATGATCACCAATCAAAATAAAACATTTACTATCTTCTTAAAGTAACTATCTTCCTGATTTCTTTCGCCAACTATACAACTTATCCCAGCAGACATTCAGAATTTTAGTGTGTCTTTTCATCGTAATAATGTAGCTAAAACAAATATACCTTTATTGTTTACTATTGACAGCTTAAATGTACTTATAATTTAAAGCTCTGAAAAGAACATTATTTCGCTATTTTTGCACTGGCATCGTAAACTGGAATTATTATCACGAAAGATGGGACAGCAATCAAAGACTGGCCTCGTCCTCTCGACAAACACGAACTGCGGAGCTTCCTTGGATTATGTACTTATTATAGGAGATTTGTCGAAGGATTTGCAAATATAGCTGCACCTCTACATAAGCTCACTGAAGAACGAGCAAATTATAACTGGGATCATAACTGTGATTCTGCGTTCAGAAAATTAAAAGCGGCTATATGTTCTAGTCCCATATTGGGATATCCAGAACAAAAGGGTAAATTTGTATTCGACACAGACGCAAGCAACACCGGCATCCGGTAGGCCCGGGCCTAGGGCGTCCAGATTTTAAGTTGGCAATAAAGTAATTTCATTATGTAGTCTATATGGTGGATGCTGAGAAAGGGGCGGCTGATAGCTTGGGGCCTAGGGCGGCCGAGACTGCAAATCCGCCACTGCGAACATGCGCAGTTGGTCAATCCACTAAACTGGCTTCAAACCGTCCGAACTTTCATGCTAGAACAAACCTATTTTATACACTTTGACCCTAGACAAACATCTAACTTTTTTTACATATTTTAAAATTTCGGCAGCGACTACTTGCCTTGGTCATTGGCGTGGAAATAGCCGGACTGTGTGGTTATTTATATTATTTGGTTTGTAGGGTCTGGTGACATATAGGTTTGTGTCGATTTTGCACATTTTCTTTTTTTGACTAGAAAGGGGTGTAATATAGAGTAGTTTAAGCCAAAAAAATCAGAGGATCCGCCACATTTGAGCCGAAAAAAAGCCCCCAAAATTGGAGTTTTGACACAAATTTTAAGCACCACTTCACAAAAGCACTAGAAATACAGACAATACACCTCTGAAAATCAATTATCGGGTGAAAATATTAACTAGGAGACATTTGCGTCGAAAGAGAGGTCTCCGTTTTGTCCCGGTCCTAATTTAAAGCGACTGATAGACCCATTAAACAAAATTGAGATTTTTAAGAAGGCACAGGGCACACTGTTGCCAGACATTTACTGTCGTTTTGTTAGCAATATTCATTAGAAAAAATGGTTCCCTATAAGTGTCTCTACTCTTTCTTCTATTTATGTGAATGAATGCAAATGCACACTGATTTTTCAATGTACATTTGCATTCATTCATCGAAATAAAAGAGACACTCATTGGAATACACTATTCCTTTGTATGTATTATATTCGTCAAATATTTCACTTCATACATGGCCCACCGCTCACTTCGCTCGCTCCGGGCGCATCAAACAAACCTAGCCCAAGGCATGCCCAAAATGAGGAAAAAAAATAAATAGTTATTTATGCAACAAGTGTGTAAAGTGACCCTACGACTCGTGCGACAATCCCATGAACAAAAAAAAGGGTATTTTACACATGAGTAGCATACAAACATTTTTCTACTGCTGAAAAATATGAAAAAATTAAAATATTAAATTAGTTTACGCACTAATGCGTAAAAAATTACTTTACGCACAAGTATGTAAAATAAGTTATTTTACGCACTCCACTAAATGTCAAAAAATACGTCAAATTTACTGTACGTACTAGTGCGTAAAGTAATTTATTTTACGCACTGCATAAATAAGGTATATTTTACGAAACTGAGGGAATGCGTAAAGGGAGTATTTTACGGACGGTAGTAGAAAAAGATATTTGCATTTTCGACTGACAAATTTTATTTTTGGTTTTGGGCATGCCTTGGGTTAGTTTTGTTTGGTTGCGCCTCCGGAGCGACCGAAGCGAGAGGAGGGTCATGCGTAAATAGCAAACAAACACCGTTATTCCCCATAAGAAAATGTGCAACTTTAGGCAACACTGTGCCAGGCCCTCGGCCTCGGTTTTTAAAATTCCATTATTTTCACGTTACAATTTCGTTATTTTCACGTTACACCTGGGAAAGTCGTAGTGGAAGTTTGCCGTTCAAGGTAAATTTAGGCTCAAAACTCGGCCTTTTTGTCGGCTCAAATGTGGCGGACCCACACGCCCTTTTCTAGCGAAAAAAAGAAAATTTGCAAAATCGACACAACCTATCTGCCACCAGACCCTTAATTTGATATCTTTGAAGATTTACCTTCCTTATATTTTTCTTGCATTTGGTAATTATTATACGCGGTTAACTAATTTTTATATTTTCGGATAACTCTCTTAACTGAACTCTATTCTAAATTAAAATTTTTATTATAAAACAATGCTGAACGTGCTATAAAGAGCGTTTTAGAACATACTTGCTTCAATATTGCCTAGCTTTTATTTGCTTTTAATACAAAAATTGAACGCTATAGGCCAGTCAAAATCGTCACAAAAAATCGCTAAATTCGCAAAACATGATGTATCTTTGATTTTTTAGTATGTTGTTTGGACCTATTAGGGCTATGTATACCCAAGTTTGCAACTCTCAAAAAGTTGTGGAAAAATTGTTACACACCAAAAACCGCGAAATTTTTGGACTTGTTTCAGATTCTGATACATATCCCCTAATCCATGCATTTTTCGTCGAAAGTAATTCTATACATTTTTTAATTGCATTAAATTTGTAACAAATTAAGCCTAGCCGGAGCTCTGTGGGTCAATTGGTTACCGAATGACGGCACTTTGAAAACAAGCCAGTTTTTCCAAAAATTTAAAATTTTAGTTTCAGACCGTCTTTGGACCGAAATTGCGTCAAAACCATTGATCCTACGAGCAGAACTTGTAGAATATAATTTGTAGGCAATTTAATTAGCTTTAAATTAAGCTCAGAGCGGGGTCTGTAAGCCTCGCAGTTCTCCCAAAATCTAACCACTTTTTTGTTGCATGAAGAGAGATTTAAACATGCAAAACGTATTATTATATTATCATTATGGTGGCCCCCACATTAATTGCCATACTGCCCGAGAAGAAGGACTGAAAGGGGTGAATCGAATTATTGGAAAAACTTTTGGTAATGTTAGTTTCTCTAGGAAAGAAAAAATCCTCTCTTTGGCAACGCCTACCACCATCAAGATTCACAAGAAGAGAGTCGATGTCGAGCCACTCACCATCTTCCAGCGCATGTGTATCATGAAACAGTCAGAACTACAGTTGAAGGCCCACTTCGCATACGAACTCGCACCATATCCAATGGCCCTATTTTCCGACGAAAAGATGCGTAAGGGCACAAAATCAGCTTTTTACGCTGCCTTCACTCAAACCACAGAGAACGTGAGTGTGCAGGCAAAAACATTTGCTGTTGTCGACGGAGGATATATCCTACATAAAGTCGTGCGGCATCGGAATAATTCTGTACGGGCTATCACGGCAAGCTACATAAGCTACATATTTAACCAGGAGAAATGTGTGTGTAGTCTTCGACGGGTATCCTGAGGATGGCTCCCAAAAGAGCACCAAATTTGCAGAGCGATCTCGACGGTATTCTGCAGCATCAGCGGAAATTGTGTTAGAAGTCGTCATCACAGTCCGCCACGAGAAGATGCTCTCGAATGACAGAAACAAGGTTCGTCTCATTGAGCTTCTCTGTTCCGCTTTTGCTCTCGAGGGACTTGAGACAAAAATATCAAAAGAAGACACAGACCGCGATATCGTCGTGACCGCTCTGCAAAAAAGTTCCTCCAGTGACCACGTCATCATCTTTGGAGAGGATGTGAATTTGCTCGCGCTCCTCTGCGGTCTAGGATCCACTAAAACCAACGTATACTTCCAGAAGAGTGGCAGAGGTGAGGCGGGTTGCGTCCAATTCCCCTCCAGATCATTCAACTAGGGGGAAGTGGAGCTGCCCTCTTCTGGCAGGGGAAGATGAAAATGTGGGGCCACTTCAGACGAAATCAAGCCCTAGTGGAGCAAGCAAGAGTTTTCCTCCAGACAGATGTCACACACCAACAAGTCGCAGCAGCCGGTGACAAGTGTCTAATTGCCCTATATGGAGGAGACGAAATGAAAGACACACTCAACGATGTACGCTTTCGTACTTTTGTGAAGACAACAGCCAACGCCAAAGCGAATCTAGCCCGTTTGCCCCCAACCACAGAGGCTGCGTCGTATCACCATTACCGCACATACCACCAGGTGTAAAAGTGGTTGGGGGTGGAGAAAGAGGCCACCGACTGGGGTTGGGAATTGACCTCGGCTAAACTCATCCCCATTACTAGTCGGCAAGCTCCTGCCCCCGCAGAGCTCCTAAAACTCCTTTCCTGCAAATGCAAGAAGGGGTGCAGAGGTGGCTGCCTTTGCCTGAAAGCAGGGCTCAGATGTTCTGTGATGATGCTACCTGCTGTGGGGAAACGTGCCAAAACCCTGCCCTTATCATCATTGAGACGATTACGAGCCTCAAGACAAATCCTGACGATCCACCAATACTGGAGTACCTACCTATATAGGACGAAGACGGCGACCCACCAATAGTGGAAGACCTACTTATTGAAGAGAGCAACGAAAGTGACTGCCCGGGGCCATCAAAAACAAGGCTACTAGTTTGACTATGTGTCTAATTTGATTGACTGATTGATTGATTAAGTTACTGTACTTTTGATTACTTATGTTTATATTAAAATACATTTCACCGTATATTTCAATGATCTCATGCCTTCTTTTTCATTACCAAATCAAAAAAGAAAAGATAGGAAAGGTTATAGAACATTTCTGGAAAAATGTGATTTTACCTTATATGGGTTTTTTGAGATTTTGAGAGAACTACGAGGCTTACAGACCCCGCTCTACCTTTAATTTAAAGCTAATTAAATTGCCTACAAATTATATTCTATAATTTCTACTTGTAGGGTCAGTGGTTTCGACGCAATTTCGGTCCAAAGAAGGTCTAAAACGAAAATTTCCAATTTCTTGAAAAACAGGCCTATTTTCAAAGTGCCGTAATTTGGGAACCAATTGACCTACAGAGCTCCGGTTAGGCTTAGTTTGTTACAAATTTAATGCAATTAAAAAATGTATAGAATCGCTTTCGACGAAAAATGCATGGATTAGGAGATATGGATCACAATCTGAAACAAGTCCAAACATTTCGCGGTTTTTGGTGTGTAAAAATTTTTCCACAACTTTTTGAGAGTTGCAAACTTGGGTATACATAGCTCTAATGAGTCCAAACAACATACCAAAAAGTCAGAGATACATCATGTTTTGTTAATTTATTGTCGATTTTGACCGGCCTACTAGAGAATTTACATGAATTAGCTACGATAAACCATTTTATCCAAGTTAAGCGACGTCATCGATGACGTAGATACATAACCTTCGGGAAACGAACTCTACTTATTACTACAACATATTTATGTAATATATACAACAAATATTATAGAATACTATTCTTATTATAAAAATGAGATATTATTATTATATGGCATATTTTGTACTATAAGACTGCAATATAAAAGAACTGTAATTTATTTTGACGTCTTAAACTAATCAATATTATCAATAATATTATGGTAAGAACAACCTCGTGCGCCTATGACCAGGCAAGATTTTTTACGTGCTACTCCTCTGCCCCTTCAGTCGTCGTTAAGGTTCCCTCTCTTGGCGCACTATACACGCTATTTAAGAACCGTATCAATCAACATCTTCGCACACACACCGCTCGTGGAGTGCCATAGGATCTCCCTTTAGTGACGTTTTTTGGCCCAAACATTTCCAAGGTTTAGCGATTCTTAGATAAAATATGTCTATCTGCATAAGAAACATACTTGAAAAATGATTACATTTGCAATCTATGAAACTTGATTAGAAGTCACTGTTATACGCAAAAATAATTCTAGAAAACAGTGTCCACTTCTACTATACTTTGAGTCTAAATTTTATCACACCTGTCACGGTTCTAGATTGAGACACTACGTAAATTATTTTTATATCAGGATAAAACGCAGTTCTAAATGTCTAATTCTTCGTATTCCAAAAATATTTAAAACATTTTGGCTGTCCTAAAAAAATTTCGACCTCATTTTAAACCTAAAAAAAAAAACAGTTTTATATAAATATATTTTGTTTTGAGCTTCCGATCCTCTGCCAAAAAGTTTAAATAGTCCCATCATAATTTACATTTAATTGGTAATAATTCCACAAGTTTCATTTAATACAAAAAGCATAATAATATACATATTTTCAAACAGGACCGAACTTAGAACATTCTCGAGGTAAAACATACTATACTAATAAAACTACAGACAGAGTACTATAGTCTGTTTAGAAAGCGCTTCATCTTTGGAAAAAGAATATGTAAAAGGAAACAACTAAGTAAATCAAGGCTATAACAGAAGAATTCTCCATCCAAACCTATGCTTTAAAATGTCGCTGTGAATTGTATGTGAAAGTTGGTTTAAATTTGGAAAATAATTTATTTTAGCTCCTTTTCAAATGATCCATTGTCTTAGCGCTTTTAAATGTGAATGGAAATATTTTAAACTAGCCACAGGTCTAAATCATCTAGATGAACCAGCTTGCAAAATAATGAATCTCTTTACCGACTCGGCAACATTTTCCTATTTTGTCTGATTCAGCGGAGTTATCTTGCCTGGATTTGGATTTACTTTCGGTCGGAAAAGTCCATGTTTCAGCCAAAAAAAAAACTTTTCCAAATTATAAATTTAAGTTACTCACTGACATGAAATACTTGGAAGTGCACACAAATATCTTGGATTTTTTATACCGAAATTTTAGATGTTTCATTAATTCTGGCAAAGATTAAATTAAATTTCCAAAATCCGTGGATCCTTAAACCGTCGTTTAAACCTGGAGTATTATGTGTACAGGGTTTTCCCGTATATTGTAGCACCCACCTGCAGCCCGTATTTTTGGAGCTAGAAAAACTTTAAATACAAAAGTTAGATGATCTCTCCTAAACCGCCAGGATCCGTTATGAAATAAAACAAATAAACATCATAAAATTGTCAGCAATTACCAACTTTTCTTTTAATAGAGTACTATACTGTATGTTATTTACTAAAATGAAAGATATTTTTGTTCTGACAGGTATAAAAATATATAATATGCCTACATGTGCTGTGGCAGTTTTTGAAACATTTGGTAATACACATTTCAGGATTCAGGAATAAATCATAAATCTATGCGTGTTTAAAAGATAAATCATATGGCGGTGGTCATACGAATGGTGAATGAGAATTTGCAGGGATTTTTTCATGCTTATTATCAAATATTTCAAAAATGGCCGCAGCAAATGCAGACATATTAAATATTTTTTAAATCAGAACAAAAATGTCTTTCATTTTGGTGAATAATATACAGGAGCACCGAAGGACGATGTGGTCTGAAAACCCGCGAAGCTGATCTCAAGGTAGACCCCGCCGACTTCGCTAAAACAGAGTGGGCGGGACTTGTCTAACATATATTAGACCCGCTTTAGAGCAAGATTAACACTTAGCCTCTACATGTTTATTTTCCTATATGTTTTATGTTTGTGATGTAATGTAAACCAAAGATACGTGTAATTGGTTTTTTCATAGTGTCATTTTCTCATATTAACCCCCCATCTTCATTCCTCCCTTGGATATAGTGCCATTTCCATCCGTCGCGTCGGTATCCTACTGTAAAAATCTTGAAGGGTTCCTAAACACAGGTTAGACAAATTGCAGTATCACTTGACCTCTTATGAGGACGAACAGTAGAGCAAGCTTGTTGCGACGCACCTAGTACAAGTGTCAGTCTCTCATACATTTTTTGTATTTTCTTGAAAATAAAGCAATATAATAAAAGCTCCTTCTTCGTTTTTTTTGTTTTGTCCTTTTTTATTTACTAGAGATGCTGTTTCTTGCAATAACTTTATCGTATTAATTATAGTATAGTTGAAGATATAAGAAATTTAAATACATATCAATCCAAACATGTTTATGACATTATGTAACGTTAATCTTATCAAAAGTATGAAAATATAAATAATGAATTTTTTGCAAATAAACAAAAAATAAAAAAGTGTAATTTTCGTCAACTTACTCCACTCTAACTAACCCAACCTGTTGGGGTAATATGACAAAAAAAAAGGTCACAAAAATCACAATAAAAACTGACAAGATCCTCATAGTTGCTGCATATTTGGTGCCACCATGTGTTATCGGGTCTTACCTAAAATATATATTTGTCTGTTATCTCGGGGCGAAGAACCAATTCTTCTGGGGATAAAACCTATTTAAATGTCCTCTCTTCTTTAATTAAATGGTAAAATATATTATTTTAGCAGACTTCTTTATTTTCTATATGACAATGACATAAATAACATTAAAACGTGTTTAAAATTCTCGTCGTGCTTGTGTCGCTCCAATATTCTAGTGGAGATTTCGGCATTTTGACTGTGAAATAATTATTGGGTTTCGCATCATATTGTGTAGAAAATTGTGTTCTGTTCAATCAGTGTTAAATAAAGTAAACAATTATCTCGATTTATTTAAGAAACTTAATCAGTGTCATTCTAATAGTGCAACAACATTCTTTAATATACAGAAAAAACATACTTTGATAAGAAAATATTTATACACATCTGCCTGAAGGACGACGGAAGGAGTTTTCGCACGGTAAAATTATAACGGCTCAAGGTGTAACGCGTAAGTTTAAAATGCAAAAATTTTTCTCGTGCTGCAAAAAAGATTTTTCAAACCTCTGTTGTATCAAATGCAACGGCATATTCCATCCGAGTTGTTTAGAAAGGACTCAGCAAGCAATCAAATTGGGCGGTTATAGAGTATTTTGCTCAACTGATTGTCAAACAAAATTCAACGAAGGTGAAAAGGAACTTTTGCACTTTAAGCAAGAGATAGAGTCGCTTCAAGAGGTAATTAAGCACAAGGATAGGCATCTGGAAAGGCTAAAGCGAAATAGTCAAGTTTTTGATGACATTGTGTCCGACGCCGAACAGGCTTTTTCTTCTCAATTAGAAAAATTAAACCATCGAAATAAATTTTTGGAAAACGAAATTAAACAACTAAAGGAAAACGAAAAGGATGCCACTTCCCAACTGGAATCAGTTAAAGCCTTGAATGAAGTGTTTGAAGCAAAAATTAAGGAGCTGAATGATTTAAACAGAAGCACGATCATCACAATTGAGACCTTAGAAAAGGACAACGAAGTTCATCTGAAAGAAGTAAAGGAACTACGTCAAAAGATTTTTAATTTACACGAAGAAAACAAGAGCAAGTCCCCAAGAAGCTACAATCAAAGACTACCAACACTAACATCTAACAATAGTCTATCCTCTGTAGAACATAAAAGGAATAGACTTCTTATCGTTGGTGGTGAAAACGCTAGAGGATGTGCGTTATTATTTAAGAAATATTCTAATCGGCTATTTGACATCAACTGTCAGGTTTTGCCATCGACATATTTTTCGGATATAGTGTCCGTCTGTAAGCAACTATGTAAAAATTTTGATAAAACCGATCACGTCATCATATTTTCATCAAACTATAACGCTATTAAAGGCAAACCAATTATTGGAGCTGATCTTGACGCATTGCTGGAAGTTGCATTAATGACCAATCTCAATGTAATCGGTTGTAGTCACCAGTCATTTAGACCGGTCCTCAATAATTTAATCCGAATGCAGAACGACACGGTAAGCCAATATTGTGGGATGAATAATATTGACTTCACCTCACTAGTAAGCTGCAGTAAAAACGGCAACATAGATTATGAGACGAAGAGGGAATTAATCATAACTCTCTTAAAGAAACTTTTTGGTGGCGCTACAATTGGGGCTACGCAGAGGAATTTTCATCGAGAGACTCATCGAACAAAACAAAACTGACAACTGTCTCTGCATATTATCAAAATGTAGGAGGCCTCAGAACAAAGATATCAGAGGTATCGAGTGCAATACTGGCTTCCGATTACGATTTTATATTTTTGACTGAAACGTGGCTTAACGATGGGATTCATAGCTCGGAAGCATTTACATCGGAACATCGTGTATACAGAACAGATAGAAATTACCAAGCACCGAACTGTCAAAGAGGTGGTGGAACACTTATTGCTGTTAATTCGAGAATAAGCTCAATTGGTCTTCCTGGTTGTGACAATCCAGCTTTTGAAGATACCTGGGCACTAATAAAGACAGAAAATGGTCCTTTATTGCTTGGTTGCGTATATTTTCCACCCAATACCGGGAGTGCAGCTTACGACGAGTTCATTCAAACTTTGGAGGACCTAAAACGGAAGCACAAGAAAGCTAGGACTTTGATCGCGGGTGATTTTAACTTGCCTCAGACAAACTGGGACTTTGACCAAGGACATCTTGTTCCGGTTCCCAATGATTTATCCACTACTGCTGCAAACGTTTTGATTTCTGGAATGCTCTTTAATGAGCTACAACAACTTAATCACATTCCAAATGAATTTAATACATTTCTGGACCTTGTTTTTGGGGACGATTTTTCGAACTGGACTGTGAAATCAGCTTGCCAGCCCTTAATTAATATAGTGCAATACCACGTTCCAATTGAGATGTTTTTCTGTCTCTCAATTCTTGAAGTCCTGGAGATCGAGGAGAGCTTGGAGTATGTTTTTTTTAAGGCCGACTATCAAAGCCTCAATGCTTGCTTCTCAGAAGTGGACTGGACCCAGCTCAACGAGTGCAAAGACGCAAACAACGCTGTGGAGATTTTTTATCAAATTCTCTATGGGGCAATTAATCAGTTTGTTCCAAGGAGAACTAAAAACAGTAAAAAATGCCCAAGATGGTACACCAAAGAAACAAAAAGGATTATAAACAAAAAAAACAGAGCCTACAAGAAATATAAAAAGTCCAGTAAAAGAGAAGATTATCTACAATATTCGATACTTAGGCGGGAAATGCCTAATTGACCTAAGCTGCTTAATGTATGTTACCAATACTGAACACATGATGCCGGACAATATAAAATACTTTTGGTCTTATGTTAACTCGTTAAGGAAAGAGGTTGGTTTTCCAAAGAGGATGTTCCTGGACGACGTTGAAAGGAGTAATCCTAAAGACATTGCAGAGGCTTTTGCTGATTATTTCCAGCACTGCTACAAGGATTATTCAAACCTTGCACAACCAGCTGTTGCAGAAACAGAACAAGTGGATCTTACACATCGAAGATTCACTTATGAAGAAGTTCTTGGGAAGCTTAGTACTCTGAAGGAATCCAAGAGTACTGGTTTTGACGGAATTCCCTCTATATTACTAAAAAACTGTCGCAGTTCTCTGGCAGGACCACTGTGTGCGCTTTTTCAAAGATCTTTTGACAGTGGCGTTTTTCCGACCTTATGGAAGAAATCTTGGCTTGTGCCTCTTTATAAGTCAGGACAACGTGAGAACGTAAAGAACTATCGAGGAGTGTCTCCGTTACCAGTAATGTCCAAAGTATTTGAATCTATCGTAACTGATGAGATATTCTCATCATTTAAACAATGCATAGCTCAGGAGCAGCATGGGTTTTTTAAGGGCAGATCAACGGCTACCAACCTAGGAGTTTTCCACGACTATCTAGTTAATGCAGTTGAGGATGGATTTCAAGTTGACGTCGTTTACACCGACCTAACGAAGGCCTTCGACCGAGTGTGGCAGCAATTGCTTGTGCAGAGACTACGTGCAGCAGGAGTTTCCGGAGCATACATTAAATGGATAGAATCTTATCTCACAGACCGTAAACAACGTGTAAAGATTGGTAACGTGCTGTCTCGTGAAATAGAAGTGACTTCGGGCGTGCCGCAGGGGTCCCATTTGGGTCCTGTATTATTTTTAACATTTTTTAACAGCGTTGTGTCTCAATTTGATAACTGTAAATGTCTCATGTATGCAGATGACCTTAAACTGTTCTTCAAAGTTAAAACTAAAGAAGACTGTTTAGCCCTCCAGTCAGACTTGAATTCTTTAGTCAACTGGTGTAATGCAAATTGTTTTGAATTAAATGTTAGTAAGTGTAATGTCATGCGTTTTTTTAAATGTAAACAACCCGTTATGTGTGACTATTCCATTGCAAATTGTGTTTTAGAAAATGTACATAGTTTTAACGATTTAGGAGTAATTTTTAGTAGCGATTTAAGTTTTAAAAAACAGATTGACGCGGTAATTTTAAAATCATCTAGAATGCTTGGTTTTCTACGTCGTACCTGCTCCAACATCTGTGGTATTAGAGCTATTAAGTCATTGTACAACTGTCTTGTTAGAAGTGTTTTAGAGTATTGTAGTGTAATATGGTGTCCTTTGTATAATTGTTATATCGATCAGCTAGAACGAGTGCAAAATAAGTTTGTAAAATTTTTATTATATAAATTACGATTTCCATATAGAGATATTGGCTATCAAATACGCATTCAATTGGCAGGGCTGGAAAGTCTTAAAGTAAGAAGGGAAGGAGCCTTGGCTATTTTTTTGTATAAATTAATTCATGGGCAAATAGAGTGTGATTACCTGTTAGATAAAGTGTTCATTAGAGTGCCTCAAAGGAGAACACGGTTGCAATGCTTATTTCATAATGGGCAACATCGAACCAACTACGGTAAACAAGGTTTTTGTAACAATCTAACAAAGAATTATAACGAAATATTTACCAACATTGACATTTTTAGATATAGCCTAAATACGTTTAAGAATTATGTTCAAAGTTTTAACATAGGTCGATTTTAGAAAACTTAAGAACGATTGTTAATTGTAAGTACTATTTGGAGTATTTGACTCTGTAATTTAAACTTTCTTGTACTAAATAAATAAATAAATAAATAAATAAATAAATAAATAAACATTATTATTATTAACAAAAAAATTTAACAACTATCATCGGCTACTACACTTTTCGCAGATACCTATTTTTTTCGATACCTTTACCTAGTAAAGGTAACATTAATAGAAATAACATTTTCCCCCGCAGTAATTGTTCCTAGAACAAATAGTGTTCAACATTAATTTTACATATTTTAGTTGCTGATCTTCTTAATATATGGCCATTTGCTAATTTCACATCTACTATGCGTATTCTTCCATCTTTAGCTGGATACGTATGAATAATTCGACCATTAGGCCAAACATTTCGTGGACCGTCAGGATCTGCTATAATAAAAAATTCTCCCTCCTTTAACGGGCTTCTTTCTTGATGCCATTTTGTCCTTTTCAACAAAAGGGGCATATATTCAGACAACCATCTTTTCCAAAAATAGTCAGATAGTTTTTGTACTGCTCGCCATTTTGAAAGGAGATTTAGGTTTGTCTCCTTTATAACAGCACATGATAACGCACTATAAGAT
This sequence comes from Pissodes strobi, assembly GCA_016904865.1. Classification (NCBI taxonomy): domain Eukaryota; kingdom Metazoa; phylum Arthropoda; class Insecta; order Coleoptera; family Curculionidae; genus Pissodes; species Pissodes strobi. Next base: position 34,762 of record MU189349.1, on the reverse strand, counting down.
GGTCCTATGAGAAAATGATTTGGGGTTAAGGGTTCCAAATCGTTAGGATCGACAGACACGTGAGTTAAGGGTCTTGAATTAATCATGTTTTCCGCTTCCGCAAATATAGTCCTAAGTACAGGGTGTCCCATTTTCGATGATATTACGGGGTATCTCACTTAC
>MU189349.1:0-19671 GCA_016904865.1 Pissodes strobi | reverse complement strand
AATACAACCTTTAGCGGCACAAACGTGTCCCATCTTTGGGAAACTCATGATATCGCTAGTTATAAAAAACACGAAATCGCTATCAACACTTTTAACTACGCCTATGTTCAATTATTTAAAAATCTAAAGAACAAATAGCCGCTACCGACGGCGACGCTAGTGCCGTGATCTTCCCCATAATGGCGTCATGCGCAAGGATCGGCGCAAAACGTTCTCACGAGCGGAGTGTCCTTGCTGATTGTACTAAGCTGTGCCTATGGCGTGAAGCAAGTGATCTTGTCTTATATGTTTTGGTCGGTTTCTTTGAACATCTCCATTTTTTTGAGATTCTAGATGAGTATGAATGAGTATACATGAATTGTTGAGCTTTATTAAATTGTTAGATTCTTCAATGCATAATCATATTGTGTATTGCATTAATATTACAATATTACAGTTAAATGTAGTGACTGTATGCGCTATGCGCAAAGCCATCCAAACAAAAAAAAATTAGAACTTTTGTTTTGTCAATATTGAAACAGAGGAAGTTTAAATCACACCACTTTTTAATTTTTAGTATAATCCTCGGAAACAATAGTTTTAAGCAGCTGCTGATCTTTATTTTGCCATAATATGATAGTATCATCAGCAAATATTGTAAAGATTCCTTGTGTATTAATTTTTTAATTTTAACTTAATCATTGATTATAAAAGAAATAAAATTGGCCCAAGGACAGAACCTTGTGGTACGCCATTAGCCACTGATTTTGAGTTTGAAGTGAAATTTCCATTTTTTACTATTTGCCTTCTAGCGAGATAGGATTTAAAAAAAGAATGTGATTTGCCTCTGAAGCTATGTATAAAGTTTCTTTAGTAGCAAATCGTGATTAATACAATCGAAAGCTTTTGAAAAATCTTAAAAACTGAAGCTGCATATTCTGTATAATTAAGTTTTAAATATAATTTTTCTAAGAAGGAAAATGTTGCATCATTTGATCTTGTCGAGTTTTGAAATTCAAATTTGCAATTATTAAGTGTTTGATGCTGTTTAAGAAAGTTGATCATTCGTATTTTCACACACATTTTATTTTTGGGAGTGTATTAAGAAGAGATGTAGGTCTAAAATTTGCCGGATCGTCAAGAGAACGAGATTTATGTATGGGTATCACAAGGGCAATTTTTAAACTGTCAGGAAACTCTCCACAAGAAAAACCTTAATTTATAGCTTCTGCCAAAACTTCTAAGGTATTCTCATCCAGGTTTAGAAATACTTTTAAGGGAATATCGTCGATCCTCGAAATGTGCTTCTTTTTAATATTCTTAATGGTATTCTTCATTTTCTTAGCATCTGTTGGCAAAAGTGCAAAGTTTTCTGTTATGTATGAATCTACGAGAGTCTCAAGAGGATCAAAATCCGACCTTAGATTTGCCGTTAAGTTGTCTGCGATTGTACAAAAATAATCATTAAGTACATTGGAGTACAAGTCTGACCTATGTGTTAGACGGTTTCTATAAAATATAAGTTTTGCATTTATAATGATTTTACGAGAGGTCCTTCTGTATATGTTTATGTAGTTGATTATGTTTGTATTATTTGTAAATTTCTTTATGTATAAAAGCGTTCGTAAATTGTTTGCTGATATACGAATCCCTTTTGAAATACGAAAGGTTCTTCTCTTTTTCTTTCTCACACTGTCCACTGTAAAAGAAGAGTTAAAACACTCAAGCAACAAGGAGTGAAAATGTTGTTGTTGTTTCTTTATGTGTTTTCTCAGTCACTAATTCTGTATAGCTGCTACAGGACTTATCTGAAAATTTGACATTGAGCAGTTCCTATATGTGGTAGGGATGCTTTCCATTATATTATTTGAATTTTGCCAGTTTAAGTTATTTTTATCAAAGCCACAGTAACAATCAATCAAGTCTATAGTTTCAATTTGTTTATTTGCTTGATTGTAAGCATTTGTTTCTGAATTAAAATTTATTGATTGATTATTTTTCTGTTGTTTGCCATCATCAAAGCTGGCATAACTTACGAATCTAAAGTTGGAAAGTACCCTATACTATATTGTCTTTCGCATGAAGATTATAAAAATATTGATACAAAGGATAAGATTTGGAGTAAAATAGGAGAAGAAATAAGTGAAAATGGTGAGTAACATTTCGAATACACCTTTTGTTCCGATTTCTGTCTGCCTGTCTGTCCGTCTGTAACTAACGCAGATATCTCAAAAACTACTTAGCCGATTTGAACTAAATTTAGTGGGTAGTTTTTAGACCTCCAAAAAACTGTGGGTTCAGGTGTTATTTATTCTATTACTAAATTGTTCGATTACTTTTTTTTGCGACATCCTTTATTATAAATTTATTTATTGTTAACAATTGAAAGCAAAAATGTTTTGTACATAATTTTTTCGACAAACATTTGTACAAAATTTGTACTTTTTGGGAAAATGCCTATACCTACCTCTAAAATTATCAAAAATCACAGTATCACGGTTTTTTTACGTTTTTCACATATTATTTTCTTGTAAATAGTATTATGTAATATAGTATTATTCAATGTATACGCAGAGCAAGTTAAATACTATCTATTGTGAAAAAAAAATCTTATTCCTGAAGTAAAAAACGTAACAATTTTTTTTCGTACAGAAAATGCTAATGTTATTGCTCTCCTAGCATCATTTTTAAAATTTTGATAAGCTCCAAGTTCAGGTTCTGCTAGGTCTAAAAGTTCGATAAATCCCTCACATTTTTTTGTTCCTAAGAAATTCTGTAAGATGCATGAAGTGTTTACAATAAGAATAATAGTACCAACTTTTTTTTGTATTGGTCTGTAGAGTATTCGCCATTTTTGCGCTAAAATACCAAAAGCATTTTCTGCCACTCTTATTGCCCTAAGAGCACAAATATGGTTTTAGAGCAAAAGCCTCGTCTCCAATTTATGACATCAGGGGAAGCTTCACTTTGTCCAGGAAAGTTTTTTGGTACAGACATATTTTTATTATATTTGCTTCAATTGTTAGAAGCTTCAATTCCCGCATCACTATTTTTTCCAAAGCCACTAATACCAATATAAACTGATACGAACAATTGCCCATAACACTTTTTAAATGTGTTTAAACATGCTTGCCATCTATGCTGCCAATACAATTTAGAAATTGCCATAAATATCTAAAGCCTTCTTCAGGTTTTTTCCATATTTCTGTAGTGGGTTCCGGTAAATATATATTTGTCAAATTTCTACATATAGCTTCACAAACTTCTGTAACTATAGTTAAAAAGCCAACTCCAACAGGACCGTAGATAACAAGATAACATGAGTCAAAATAATTATATGGACAAAATAAATTTAATAAATCAATGTACCGTGCCCGCTAGTTAACCTACCCCCTCACCCCCCATGGAGTACGCCTAGCTACGATCCTGAACTCTAAAGCTGGATATATAGATCGACATAAGATAAACATAACATAAGCATAAGGAGTTAAACATTCAAATTTAAGTCAGGTAATTTATAGATCGACATAAGACACACCATAAGCTTGACATAAGAGGTTGACCAATGACCAACTTTCAACTTCTTATGCTATGTGCTGATGTTCGACCAATGAAAACACAGAATTATAATTGTTTACCTTTTGAGAGAATGACATAATATGTGATATTCAATAAAGTATGCTTTTTATTTTGAAAATGGTAAGGATTTATAAATTAATATACATAGGATTCTATAATATACTTCTCTGAAAAAATTTAACAAAATTATGAAATTTGTAAGGTTAGTATTTTCGCTTTACGGCTCAGGCGCAACATAGCACAAGCCAATTAATATACCGACCATTTATTGCTTATGTGCTTATGCTATGCTATGTTTATGTTATGTAAATCTAAAAATCCAGCTGTGACCATTCGTATAAAATGTATCTCTGATAATCAGATACCTAAAACAATAATTTTTGCAGGTAATGAAGGAATCTGCGGGGCACTTATGCAAAATATATTAAAGGCAACAAAACTAAAACGAGACAAGCGGCAACTAATGCTAAAAAATTAATATGGCAAGATCAAATGAAATGAGTTTAACCACTTTTAAATTTTGCCAAAGTTAAATCGAATGTGTAGCGATATCTATTTTGAAGATTCTACCAAAGTATACATAAACTATACTATGATTCTACATATACTTACAGATCCCGCTAAACATGTGGAAATATCTGAAAATCGTGAAGTAGAACAAAATGATTCTAGCCAAAATTCTGGCAAGACAAATGCGGATATCCTTGAGTCAGAAACCTCAACTATCACAGCAATATCAAAGGATACCTCCAAAGAAAAATAAGAAACATAACGCCGATGCATCGTCTTCGGTGCAAGATATGATAACATATTTTGAAAGTTTAAAAGAAACAGAATTTTTAGGAGGCAAATTCAGATTAAAATAAAAATTTCGCAGGTTATCATGGAGCACGAACTTCTTCACTTGGAGGAAGACACATCAAGCAGCTATCAAACTAGACCTGCAAGTACAGATCCAACCATTTCTTCGGATAATAATTAATAGCAAGTTTGTTGCTAATACCTTAATGTTATGGCTAGTCGTCCTTCAGGCAAAATAGATTCTAGACAATTTGTGTCTAATTTTCGAAGACTATTTTCTATAAGGTGCAACAAAACAATCTATTGTCATACTAAAATAAATATAAAACCGATTCTCGTCTTTTCGTAATCCTGACATTAATGTATCTAATTCCCCATATTTCTATCTTTAAATCCATTTTCTTCTTCTCCTATGGTAAGATACATAATATGTTAAGCCACACTTACTTTTCAAATATAATAAAAATATTCTACCTTAAACGGTCACCCGGGTCACCTTCCAGGGCAAGCAACAAAAGTGCTTCTTCTTCATCCGATGATGTTACATGTATACAATTAAATACTGTTATAGTGTTTTCCTCTTTAGCAAGAGCACTCATCTTTTCGATACTGAAAATATCACGTAAATAATGCGAATGCATATCGCCAGTTAAAATTTGTCTATACACATACAGACCGTCGACAGGTCTTGGAAGTATTCGTGATTTCGTTATTTGTTAAATGGCTGAGGCAAGCAATAGTATAGCACTTTTAACTGAGTTTATTGATTATTATAGGCAATTGCCTTGCCTTTGGAAAGGAGTAATGTGTGCAGTTCACATGCGGTAAAAGTGAAAGCTTCATAAAACTAAACGTGGTGTTCCCAAGCGGTCATCCATCCAAGTACTAACTACGCGCGACGTTGCTTAACTTCAGTGATCGGACGAGAACTACTTTTTACTTTTTATTTTTAACAAACATGTAACGACTGTATAACTGTGTTCTATCTTAATCTCTCGCGGGCTACATCCCATAGATCTATATGTTTGTCTCTTTTAGTGTCGCCTTTTCGTTTCATCGAGTCTCAAATCACACTCGTGCTAAAGAAGTTTTCACTTCAAAACATGAAGAACAGATATTTAAGTGGAATTATTTTTATAAAAAAAAATCTGGCCTAGGTACTGATCCCGACCCTAAAAAAATATTGTTGTAAACCTTTCGGTTTTCTTTAGCTTCGCGTAATAAATTGCGATTCAAAATAAGTCTCAAACCTTTGAGCATCATTCCATTGCGCCAGTCGTCTTTTACGATGTCACCAGTATATAAAACTTCAAAATTTACGTAGTTTTTGGGAATGTAGGTATTTGCCTTTTGCCTCAAAAAATTATGTAGAACTACTGCCGCTAGTACTATTTTCTCAATTTTTTCTGGTTTCATATTATGCCATAGCAAACACTCTAAATCTATTGGATAAAATTCCAAAAGCATTTTCCACTGTGCACCGAGCTCGACTTAGGCGGTAATTAAATATTCTTTGTTCTTTACAAATGTTTTTCTCAGGAAACGGTTTTAAAATATTTTCATGCAATGCAAATGCCTTGTCTGCTACAAAAACAAAATTCATTTTGCTTATTGTTCTATTATTAGGAGGTAGCTTCAATGCTTTTCCCAATAGCTTGTCGTAAAACGTTGTATTTTCAATGACGCCTCCGTCCGAAACCCGTCCATTACAGCCGACATCTACAGCAATAAATTAAGATTTGCGTATATGATGACCATTAAAATGGTACTAAAATGCTCCTCATAATTAAAGTAATAGGATACACTGCTTCATTTATTTATTTATGTACTTATTTATTTATTTATAAAAAATTGCCTTAAGATACTTGATTGTTAGCCTAAAACTAAATACAAACTTAACAATATACACATATTAAATACCTACATATATACTAACTAAGGTGGTACCTAACAAGCGTCCACTGAAACCTAAGATAACTAAATAAATGGCATGATATTTAATACCAAATGATATTTCAAACACTGCACTTTTTGTATTCCTCGGCTCCTTGCAATCCTTCCTGGGGGGAGGGTAATGGTCCTAGTCCTTATCCTGGTTCTTCATAGCATAATCTTGTAAATCATCTTGTGTATCTTCCAAAATGGCATCTACTCTATGGTCGTCCTTCATATGTTCCTGGTTAGTCCCTGTGTCCTCGACGTGTACCAGAAGAATCTCGTCGCTGCCTCCTGCATCCTCTGTTTTAGCGGCCTAATCCCGGTTTCTCTGTAGAGTTGTCTGGTAGCCTTGAAGTTCTCCCATCTAATATGTAGTCCATGATCGTCCGTAGAAGATTTCTTTCCAGCGTGAGTAGCTTCTCCATGCTGGTTTTTGCTGCGGAGCCCCAGACCGTGCCGCGCGGCGTACATGGCTATATTGGTCTCACGTATGTATTGTAGAGTCTGATCTTGATGCCCCGTCCAGTCTTGATTGCGTTGATATGTACGGATATTGTAAAGTTTAATGTTTCTGATTTTATGGAAACGTACCGGCGAGCTAATTTGGGTGCGGATCCCACTTATTTGTTAGTAATGTATTTTTTTTTCTGGGCGCCAGACATTCCTCAATTCTCAAAGTAACTATCAAGTACTACCATTAAAAACTTAAAAGAACTGACCAAAATTACTTGATAGACGTTGAGAATTGCAGAACCTCACTTCTTGCAGGATTTTTACAATAATTTATTTAAATAAATACAATTAAAATGAATCATTTAAACTAGCAACTTGGTTGAACAAAATATTTTTTTTAGGGTTTGAGAATTAAATCGGTTAATTAAATTATAGAATTGTCAAAAAAAAACAGTTAAAAAATCACTAATTAGAATTAGTTTTGATTTAAATATTCTGGTCTTTACAACGATCTTCAGATTGGCAAATAGAATACTTAGCTTCGTCTAGACGTTCAACCCTGGTTGGACACACGTCTCTTCACCTCGTTCCTCATCTCCAGATGCCTGTTACTTATTAGGCCTTTATGGGTGAGGATAATACCAGAGGATTTAAAAAAAAAAACAACGTAATATACGGCTGGTACTTCTAGTCTTGCCAGTACGGTATACTCGAATGATGCTTGACTATCAATTCGAGCTCTTCAGCCAATTTCCATGAGAATATGCAAACAGAAAAATTGGATTTAGACCAGAATGTTGGTTGATATCAAAAGAAGAAATTAAAAAAAAATAACAGTGATTTAAACAACATCAGCAAAAAATTTCAAACTCTATCTCTTAAGAATTAAATCTATGATCAAAAATGCAAGATTTGTAAATGACGAATTAAATCTATGACCAAAAATACAAGATTCGTTAATGAATCTGATACTCAAATTTACTCAGAAAAAAATTATTAAATTTGACTTAAGCACACTTCTAAATAAGTGCAAAATAAATGAAAAGTCTCCAAAAAGTTGATTGAATAGAAAAGTTCTAAAAACAAGCAAAATACTAGTCAAAAAATTGATAGAAATATATGATTACTTCAAAATTGTGAATTGGTAATTATGCAAATCCCCCCCAAGTCAAATTCGTGCATTAATAAAACTGTAAATGCAAAAATTACGATATTAAACTGTTCGAGATTTCACAAAATGTCAATCGTTCTCAAAAATCTCGCCTAGGTGAGGTAAGTGCCGCAAGAGAGATAAACAAAGTAAATTTAGTTAAAAGTTTGGCAAGGAGCTAGATTTACGAAGAGAAAAGATATAAATTTACCGTCGACTGTCGGTAGAGAGAAAAAGTAAAAATCCAAGGTGAGCTCTCAAATAATTCAATATTATATTTCATAAATTTGAAATAAAAAAAAGAGAAACTCACCATAGACTCTAGAAAGTAGGCTTTCCTAAATCCTGTACCGACAGCAAACTGAAGGTTTAATGGTTACCCATCCGTCTCTTACCAAATTTGGCAAGGGCCTGTGTCAACTGGATGACTTTTAAAAGCGGCGGATTAGCACCAGGAACTTGCTAAAAACATAAAAAACCAACAGGAGCTGGTAATAAAATGGTGTTAGTTAGAAATTCTCCTTGCCAACTTTCAACTGCGATGTTAAATATTTCTGTAAAAGTTAACGAAATTCACGATAAATATATCGAACTATATTCAATAAAGGTTCCATTAAGATCATTTATTCAACAATATTTCCTAAAAAGTGCCAAGATGGCCACGATGAATAAAGAATACAATTTATAAATTTAGATATTAAAAATCTAATTTAGATATCTAGTCAGAAATGTTGTTGATCAGATCACAGCTTTAAAAATCCCTTTATATTCTGAAAATTGTCCTAAAACAGAAAAATAGATTTATAAATTTATAAATTTAAATATTAAAAATCTAATTTAGATATTAGAAATGTTGTTGATCAGATCACAGCTTTAAAAATCCCTTTATATTCTGAAAATTGTCCTAAAACAGAAAAATAGATTCGAAAAACTTAAAAAATGAATGTGAAAAATCACACCCAGCAAAAATAAAAATGGCCTGCTCACCTCGGCGTAAGTTTCAAGACAAAAATCAGGCCGTTTCATTGCAATATCTGCTTGATACACGTCGAATAGGAGGGAGACGACTCATCAATTCTTAGAATTATTATCGCCCTCTATCCAACGGTGGGAACATTAAAATATTCTTGTTAAAGAGAACGATGTAGAAATACTACTCGTACAATTCTAATGGTAGCTCCACCTATGTATAAATGATTTAACTTCTATCAAAATCTTACTCAATTGCAGAAATCAACCGTATGTAGAAATTTGCATAAAAATTACTTTGTTAGAAAGAAATCTTAGAGTATGAAAAACCATGTAACGAATTATTTTGTTACAATATATGGCCCTTGCTGCTGTCCCTGCTCTGTTCCTGGTGTTCTGGAGGAGGTCCTTAAAGGTAAGCTTCGCGTCCAGTGTAACTTCTAGGTATTTCACGATATCCTTGTCCTCTATCCTAGTCGCGTTGTCATGATGTGGATACACTATTCGCCGGCTTCACAATCTTTATAAGTTTACCGTCGATCGAGACCCCACAATTAGGGAAATTTGGCTTCAGAGCGAATTACAGAACGACCCTAGTGAAACAGAAGCTGATAACAATGGAAGTCTACAATTCACGTTTTGCACTACTCGATATGCCTGAAATACCAATTGTTATTGACCCTCCATCTCGAGCTTCCATCTCGATCTTCATGCAGAACTTCAACAGCAACAACTACCAATAAAACAAGTATAAAAAGATCAAGAGAAAGCATAATCGAAAAAGCATGTGAAAGCCTATATTCACAAAACCAAACAAATTAAATGCGTATAGTCATGTTGTTTCATGCACAAATAATGGTAATCAATCAGTTCAATCATGTCAAGCTTCGCTGAATTATCCAGTTTTCAATTCAAATCAAACCAATATCAATATTACCGCAGAAAACATTTTAAGTGGAAATGAAACAACCTATAGCTGTAATGAACACTCAGCAGAACCTTCAAATGACACAACATTTAATATCCCTACCGAAAATAATCCAATAAATTCTCACCAAACCTACCGAAGTTGTCAGATTTTTTACTTTTTCAAAACTAGAACTGTATTAAAATTCTTTAACGTTTTGGAATAGGGTTTCACGTGACTCTCGAAATTCGAGATTTTTCGTCTCGTCTCGTCTCGATTTCGAGACGAGATCGAGACGAGACTGAAAGGGATTTTTCGAGACGAGATCGAGAAAAACACTTCGAGACTTTTCGAGATCGGGTAATTTTTTCGGGATTTCTCGATCTCGAAGAAATGTAGGTGCTGTAATAACTCACAGCTCTTAACAGGCCAGAATAGCAAAAATTTAAAACTATGTAAGGAAAAATTTTTTATTCATTTTAAATCCAAGAAAATTAACAAAGCAAAAAAAATAACAAAGATAAAGCAAGTAACCAAGGTAAATAATTAATATTTTTATATTCTTAAAGAAAAAAAGACCCTTAAAATATTAAACACAAAAATTAACTTTGAACATTTAAAAATGAACAAAACAAAAAAATATAGATAACAAGATTTGTTTATATAAAAAAGTATCTTAACAGATAACGAAATTATTGTTTATACACTCGTAAATATATCTTTGTTACACAGCCAAGAATTCAAACACATTAAAAATTGAGCCGATTCTCCAGTTAATCGGCTTCGTTCTTTTCTAATGGTCAGTGTTGCTCTTGAAAACAGTCTTTCTGCAGGCACTGAAGTAGCTTGTATACTTAAAAAATGACGAGCCATCTTTGATAAATTCGGATATATGGCCTCGTTTTTTCGCCACCACTCTAAAATATCTTGTTTCTCTTCAGTTCTCTTAGACAAACAATATTCATCGATTTCTTTTCTCCAGTTCTGCTCTCTGTCACCGTTGCTTTTTTCAAATAAACTTTGCAAATTAAAATCGCCGGTATCGGTATTGTCATCAATATCATAGTCAGTAAAAGAATTCGATGTTGAAGGAATATCGTTATTGGAGGTAACATAATAAACTTCTTTATACAAGTTTTTAAATTTAGATATTGCTTGCTGCTTAAACTCTCTTCCCCAATTGATAAAGTTGAATGTCTCGGTCTTATGTCGTGGATCCAATATTAATGCAACACAATATATCCAAATGGTTTTTGAATAGTGTTTGACGATTTTATCCCTTGCTGCTTGAAGAGCTTCTATAACTTGTTCGTCGGTTGTATTTCTATTTGGGTAATTGTCTAGCTCAAAAGCCCAGGTTTCCAATTTATATAGAAGCATATTAGTTCCTAAGACGACCATAGGTAATGTACAGTATTTTTCACCTTGAAACGAATCCGATAATGTTTTAAAAACTTTTAAATAATTAAAAATTCGGCTAACGAGCTCCCAATCTTGAGATGAAATAAGATAATCCTTTAAGTCATCATTATTTTCACACAAAATATTTAGTGGCTTTTTCATTCTTAGGGCCCAGTTTACCATATTTAATGTTGAATTCCATCTCGTTTTAACGTCAATTACTGGCATCAACATCGTTAAATCTGCAGACTTACAACAGTTAATAAATTAAAGCTTAATCTGTTCTGATCTTTTAATTTTAAGAGCTAGCATTCTGATATTATCTACTGGCGATTTATTATTTACATCAACAATTTCAGTATCGGTAAGTTTGTCGTAATTCTCGTCTTCATCATCAGTAGAAAAAAATTCAAGGTCTTTTACTTCTGCCACGCTACTGTCAGCTTTTATAATTTTAAGCAGATCTTGTACTGCTAGGTTTAAAACGTGACTAAAGCACACGAAATGATTGTCTTTACTGTCAAAATTTTCCATCATATTAGATAAATGCTAAGCAAATGTAAAATTTGATGCTGCACTATCTGTAGTTATACCTTGAATCCTTTGGTTAATCTCGTATTTGTTAATCACACTGTTAAATATGTTGGCTATTTCGACACCTGCATGCTGCCCTAGCGCGGGGCTAAAATCCAAAACAACATTTTTCAATTTCCAGTCTTGATCAATGAAATGAGCTGTGATGCCATAAAATGACATGTTCGCATTGGACGCCCAAGAATCAATTGTTGTAGATATTTTAAAACAGTTATTGATTTTAAAATAATTTATCAGCTGTTGAACCATATTTATTAGAAATTTTTGCCCGTAAAGCATTTCGTTTTGGTAACTTTGCCTCCTTATTTAAAAACGAGAATAGAGCTGTACATGTTTCGTCTTCAAAAAATCTGAATGGAAGATATTTTTTTATGGCCAATTCTATTATGAGTTCTTCAAATTGTATTTGATTAAATCCTCCAAAATGTAGATGTATTAGACGTAATCTGAAATAGATAAAAAAATTCGCATTTAATAATAATTACTGTGCATTTTAAAGGGAGGATTAAGTAGTTATTATACATCGAAGAGTTTGGAGTGGTAGATAAGATATAATGATTTTAAACATTTATTTACCCATAATTAAATTAACCATAATGCTCCTGATCCAGAGAACAAATTCGACTAGATTTTTGTTTTTCGAATATAAACGGAGATACCGAAAAAAGAAACAAAAAACTGTATATGTAGTCGCATAATGCGAAAAAAATAAATATTGAAAACAATGTTAATGGCCAAAGGCACAAAAATGCCCTCCGGGACGCCTTATTTTTAATAATAGTAACTGACAGTTAACAGTATAACTTTCTGTTATCCTGAATATTTTCCTATGTAACTTTGTCTTTGAGAAAAAAATAAAAGGTACATGCCTAGGTAATTATTTTTTAATTATTTTTTTTAAGATTAAGCGAGATATACGAAAATTCAAGTGACATGAAAGTTGAATTTTTAGTTGCTTAGTCAACAGAAAATATAAAACTTTCAAAAAAGCCAGTGGGGCAGATTTATTTTGGCAAAAAAATGCGTTAAGGTGCCTCTCAGGATGCCCCTGGACTTAATAAATATAAGCAAGTTAAGGAATTACTAAATTAGCCCCTGCCAAATTACAACAAAATTGGTTAAATCATGTTTAGGATACATATATGAAAAACCACTTCTCTTTAAGTTTAACGCCCTGTAAAAATGTAGCATTTATAGGAACCCATGGGCTTTTAGTTTTAAAATTGCTCGTCACTCAAATAATGGTCTGTTAAATTTATTGTACTTATTTGTATAATTAGAAAACATTCTGTATGATCCAAAAATTGTAAATAACACTGTAGGCAAAAAAAATTTAGAAACTTACCGTCGAAGGACTTAGCATTGTTCTTATGTCGGCTTGACTTTGACCTTTGCCTTTAACAAACTTTTTCTGTTTTTCTTTTTCTGATGGATATAGTAATTGATAATATTTTTGATGTTTTGATTGTAAATGCCTTTTTAATCCAGATGTGTTTGATTTGATCATTTTTATTTTTTGATTACACAACTTGCATACACCTTCTTTATCATTGTTAACTTTGTTTATGCAAGTAATGATAAAGTACTTTCCAGGGCCACTTCTACTTAATTTTTGAGAAACCTCGAAACCTGAATCTGCTGATAGTGCTGATGTCTTTTGAACTTTGGAAGATTGTATTGATTTGCTTTTGCGTGAGGTAGCCGCCTGGCTTACAATGTTTTTTTGTCATTCGTTTTCTCTTTTTTTCATTTGGTAATGAATTAGAGTTATCACTACAGTCACTAATCGAATCATTGCTACTAACAATAAATTCACTCCCACTATCGCTAAACGGGTTTTCCTGTTCACTTTTGTCACCTAATTGTTCATTGGAATCACTGGTCTGATACGAAGGTCCAGGAGTATCCATTATCTTTGAAATAATAATCTGAAAATTTAAATGAATAAATGTATTAATAGGAAAATAAAACTAATTGGTGGAAGAAATAAAACCTACCTAACAATATTCTAGATAAGCTTATACGTCTGAGTCTGAACCAATACTTTAAATACGCAATAACGCTAAAGCACACACACACACACAGTGTAACTTGTATTTATCAGAAAATTCGTCAAAATAAACATAGAGACGTTCAGACGTAGCGCTCCGTTAGCACGTAGTCACGGACTGACGGACTCGTCACCGTCAGTCGTCATATAATTTCAAAGATAAGCAAACAATCCTCCTGCACCCTGCACCCCGCTACTCCCGAGCCAAGTGCCAGGTGGTCCTTATTTCAGATTCAGTTTTCGTTTATGTGCTGACTCGTTCGCAAATTATATTCTGATTAGATTTAATACCTCGTTTAATACAATAATTTGAATGTCTTGTACAATGCTATTTTATATTTATTTACTACAAAATAAATAATTAAAAGATAATTATTGATACTTTAGAAATTGACACACGATACTGTTCGCTCAGTTTGGCTTTTCAGGGTAAAGAAATGCCATAAATTTAATATATGTACTCCTAAGGATATTCTTGGGGCACCATTTTTGCATAAATTTCACTAAGTAGGTATATAATATATTTTAATAGCATTCAGTTTTTGTTTTCGAGACTCTCGAAATTTCGAGATTCTCGAATCGAGATCGAGAAATTGTCTTCAAGAAAAACATCTAGACGAGAGTTTGTTAATTTCTCGTCTCGGTGATCGAGACGAGACGAGAAATTGCCTTCGAGACGAGATTTCTCGTCTCGATGAAACCCTATTTTGGAATAGGTACCTATGTGAGTTAATATAGATAAAATATACCTAGCATTTATTGTTACTCTCCGGTTATTCAAATCTAATAAAGATTATAAATTAGTAAAATTGTTTTATTGTTAGTATTACATATTTTATACTTTTAAACACTTTGTCTTAAGGGCCTTATAAATACAATAACAAGTTTCTGAAATAAGTTTCCGAGGGCTTGGGGAGAAATAATTGCCGAAAATTCCAAATATTTCAAACTTCGCCCTGTTGCCATATATCGAATTGTCACTACGAATCGTTCTTCGGCTGTAATTGTTTTATCCGTTTTTAGATATTTTTTTTGATATTAACGGCTTAACTATGCTTAAGAGCTCAGAGTCTGATAACACTAAAGGTCGCATCGTTTCAGTTAACTGAATGGTGTGTGGCCTGAGAAAGTTCATATCTTCCGTTCAGAACGTACAGCCTTATAACTGCAGGCAAACTCTAGGTGAATGGACTCATGAATATGCTGTGCCCTTGACTATGCCAAGTCTTTCTGACTTGGTGTATGTCCCTTTGAATATAACACCCCAGGAACGAGCATAACACTAAAATATGGGTAACCGGGATGGTTGTTGCATATGGCCGACTACTGCTTCCGTTTACAGAGGCATACGGATTCAAAGGGTTTAATTAGTTGAATTTCACTAATTTAAATCAGGAATTTTTTCCTTCAAATATTGCTTTTTAATTGGAGACTAAATTTATCAGGTATTATACCATTATTAAATGTCAGTGGCGGCTCCTGGGTTTATAATGTGGGGAGGCGCAGGGGTAAAAGGCATCTAAAAGCCCGCCGGAGGGAAATTGTAGGGGTGCCACGCCCAATTTTTGCTAAAAAAAAACGTTAAAACAAAAAGTGAGGCCCCTTGTGTCCAATAGAATTAACAGCATCTTTCCCCACTTGACCGTCTGTTATTAATTATATAAATCCGTAAAACGTTATTCTTTACCGCCCATTGGCGTCGGCCAGCATCGAGAATTTGTCAAATAGGAAGCCACACATCCACGAAAACTTGCGTTTTCTCCTTTGAAATATCTATTAAATTCCTTTGTTTTCCTGTACAAGTTTTGGCCTCCCCAATTGCTTGAAGCTAAGCTTGTCCTCATAATTTAGAGGTGTGTTTTTTTAAATACACACCCCACAAAAATTATCGCATCACATTTATTTAGTGAACATTTTTAATTCTAGCCTAGAATAGTGAATCAAACTTTATTATAGGTGGTTACAATGTTTGAAATAATGTTATTATGAGATAGAAGTAAGTTTTAGAGACTATTCGCGTCTTATACAGGGTAAATGAAAAATCATTGAATTTAATTATCATACCATTTTTATTTAAGAAAACAAATATGGGAGTAAATTCTTTATTTTAATACCGAGTAATGCCACCTCTAGCCCTTATGACTGCTTCCATTCGCCTTGGTAGACTTTTAAACAGTCTGTGTATGTAGTCTTGCTCCATATTGTTCCAAATCACTTCGACTTCATTTTGAAGTTCGTTAGGGTCTCTGATCGGAGCCGGATGATGCTGAATCGCCCACCCTAAATGATCCCAAACGTGCTCAATCACATTAAGGTCCGGGCTGCGAGTTGGCCAATTCATAGTGGCAACATTAACTTCCTCCAGATAGTCTTGTACTATCCTGGCAACGTGCGGTCTTGCGTTATCGTGCATTAATAGAAAATTCTCGCCTATAAATGGTCCGTATGGGATCACATGAGGGTCAAAGATGTCCCTAATGTATCGATCGGCTGTCATTCTTCCCTCATTTACAGCTACTAGCTCTGTACGCCCATGAAAAGAAATGCCTCCCCATACCATGATTGATCCACCTCCAAAACTTTCCATTTGACGAAAGTTGCATTGAAAATAACGTTCTATATACAGGCATACGCCTGTCTGATGCGTATAAACAAAACCTTGACTCATCCGTAAACATTACGTTGGACCATTCTTCAAGACCCCAATCACTGTGTTCTGTAGCAAATTGTAAGCGGGCTACTCGGTGTTCCCTGGTAAAACGAGGACCTCTGGCTGGGACCATTGGACGGATGTTCTCTTCCCGAAGACGATTTCTAACTGTTTGCAAGCATAGCTGTACATTTCGAGCTGCTAAAAGATCAGTTTGCAGCATTCGAGCAGTGCAGTGCCGAGTTCTTAAAGCTGTAAACATCACAGCTGTCTTAATTCTTCTACGTCCTTGTCCTTCTCTTCTGGAATACTGTCCAGTCTCCCTGTACCGCTGAACTACTTTTGATATGGTACTTTGTTGAACACCCAACACATTTGCAACGTACCTTTGACTTCGTCCATCCTCTATTAGAGCAATAACTCGGACCGCCTCTTCATTGCTTAAATGGCGTGTTAAACGCTCAGGAACATCCATGATACACAAAATTAGTACAAGATTGCAATTATCGTAAGTAATTGCACAAGTGCATCAAAATTACCGATAATTTTGCATGACAGCGTGTTGTCTAAAAACTGCATGAGTTCATTTTCATATTTTAGAGAAAGAGCCCGACACCGAAGGTGGAGGGCTCTTTTTCCAAAATATGAAAATGACCGAATGCAGTTTTTCTAAGACAACACGCTCGAATGCAAAATTATCTGGTTATTTTGATGCACGAGTGTAATTCGGGGGAATATTTCCCGAATAAGGACATGGTTTTAAAAAATAAATTTTTATTCTTTTTTTAATACAAAAACGTACAGGTAACAGCAAGCAAACTAAAGAGACACAAAAATACGACTTTTTTAAATCCGAAACGAGGCATTTTAAATACTTAATATATATTCACTTGACTTTGACGTTATTTATAAATGCTGTCATCGTAATTTTACAATGGAATTACCATAGATACGTACGATGCAATTATCGCTGTGCTCTTTCGGTTTCTACAGTGCAATTATCGCTGTAATTTTCCGAGAACTGCACTCCTCTAATGGGATTTTTTATACATGAGGGAAATATTCGTTCATACAGAGTAAACGCTACAGTACTAATCTCTATGTTGCAAATAAAAATCTTGCATTCTTTCACTGCTTATCAGAAATAAACAAATCAAAAAACGAAAATTTTTTTAGACCACAAAAGTATCCTTTAAATATGTACTATTTACTCCCAAAATATACGAGGGACTTTCAAATATGCCACTGAATTCATTTAAACAAAATAATTTGCGGTAAATTTCTATTAAACACTAAACAAAAAAAAAACGGTTCAAATTATTTGGAATTACTTACTTAGTTCTTACTTTATCATGGAACACATTCACTTGTCCACAAAATCCCCGATAAAACTAGTGTTTAACTAAGTTTAATTAAAAGAAATGCGCCAGCATCGTCACTATATTATTTCTCTAATCGCAAAATTTCAATCAAAACTCCAGTCAAAACAAACCCGACAAGGTGTGAGAATCACAGATCAAAGGGATACCGACAAGTAGCCGCAATAAGAAGGTGGCGCTGAAATCCGCCGTTGCCATAGGAACCGCGTAAACAAAATAGGAATACAACGTGCTCTATTACGATCTGTGACGTAAAATTGGGACGCGTGAACGTGAGTGTATGTTAGTAAATTGACAATTATTAATATTATTATTGGCGTCTAATAGGTATATTTATTTTTTAATTTTTTTTTATGGAATATTTGGAGGGCACGTGCTCCTGTGCCCCACGGCAGGAGCCACCACTGTTAAATGTATTAGATTATACAGTGTGTCTGCGCTAAGGAGCTTCGACCCCTGTAAATTCTTTATTTTTGACAGATTTTGCCATTTTTTTTTATTTGATAGTTTCGTTTTTAAAGTTCGCATTCAAGAAGTAATAATACGTATTTTTTAGCTATAATCATGGCCACCTATGACAAGTTCTAGGGCTCAAATTTCAAAAAATACTATTAAAATTTTTCTAAATTTGACTATGGATTGTTATTAGGGGTCACTTCAGATATTATACCTGTACCTATTTTCATAATTTTAAAATATAGGGTGTTCAATAACGAGAATTTAGAAAATAACATTTTCTTTAAACACAAAATTTAAAAACTGCTATTAGGCATTTTTTAAATTTAAATTTGACGACAGAGTCTTTTATATATTATTCTCGTGTATTTAAAGGGTTGATGCCGACTACTCCTTCCGCTTCAGGCGTGGAAATGGCGGGCATATTTAAAGGGGTATTATTTGAATATAAAGGTTAAATTACTTAAATATGGCAAAATTGTAATTTGCAAAAATATATTTATTTTTTTAATTATTCTATATTTGTTTAAATAAATTATTAACCAGACAATATTTAAAAGTAGCATTTTCTACGTACCTGGATAAAAGCTTGTTCTTCATTCGCATTCTTCTGTTGCAATAATTGTCGATATAACAAACATAATTTTAGTACAATGTATAAAAAAGTGAGGTATAAAAATACAAACAATTAGAGGGAAATTGTGTAATTTTTTGTATTTTGTAAAAAAATATGTTATAACATAAATAAGATGGTGCTTGTTATTTATTTTTATTTAATAAAAATCATGTTTATATCAAAATCACTTGTTTTTTTTTGGAGTTGTAAATAATACAAACGTTTTCTGTGAAAACACATTTATTGTTCTTTAAATAATTTTAACGTGTACCTACATATTTCCTACCTTTACTCCTAATTGTCAAATACGTATTACAAACTGCTTTAATTAATAAGACCATATGACTCTCTATTGGACGAACTGCAATGTAAGTTATGACCTCTGAACTGTATTGGGACAAGGACTCATAATTTAGAGCATAATTGTGCTCATTTAAAAAATTGTTCATATCATCATCTGACGAATCTTCTAAGCAATCCCTGTTTATTGCTGACTCTTTAATTATTTGTTCTGGAAGTTTGATTTTAGAACTTAGGGCCCTCCTATAAAACCAATTTTTTTCCGATAATTTAAAATTAGTGTTCTATCCCTTAATTTCAAACTGTTTACATAATCGGAAATATTTACAAAAACAAATTGAGCGAGTCTGCTAGCACTCGAAACACTGATGTATAAACATATCCTATAACGACATCGGTTGTAAAAAAAACGACAGCAGCACGTTGAGTTCCCAAGCGGTCACCCATCC
>JAEQML010048783.1:0-52745 GCA_016904865.1 Pissodes strobi | reverse complement strand
TCCTATGGCGCTCGACGAGCGGTGTGTGTGCGAAGATGTTGATTGACACGGCTCTTGAATATTTGTAAGTTGTAATTAGTGGGAAACAGATGTCCTGGGAGTGAGTTCCACAGTGATGCAGTGCGCCAGATAAAGGAGTTCTTGTAAAGCGATGTTCTAGGTGTTTCCAGTTGTACGACGAGCTGATTCGCTCCTGCCGTCTGTCGTGACTGTCTGACAGGAGCTGCCAGGGGCGGGATGAGGCGGACCAAATCCTGAGAACATCTACCGTGAAAGTATCTGTAAAACAGAGATATCTCGGCTACATGTCTGCGGTGTTCCAGACTATCTAGATTCCGGGTCAACTCCGGGTCGCCGACGAGACGCACAGCTCTCTTCTGAATGGAATCCAGCAGCTTCAGGGTGTGCTTTGGTGCGGCACCCCAGATATGTGAGCAATATTCTAAGCACGGTCTTATTTGCGCTTTGTAGAGCAAGAGCAACTGCTGCGGTGTATAGAGTTTTTTGTTGCGAAATAGCGCACCAAGCTTTTGGGAGGCTGATTTTGCGATGTTAGCAACGTGGTCATGCCAGGACATATTGCTGTTGACCGAGATACCCAGCAGTCCGATTGACGAGGATGAAGGAATGGTCGACCCTGCCATAATGATGTCAGGGCCCGCTGTATTGGCCCTCTTGGTAAACGTGGCTGCTTGGGTCTTTGCTGCATTGAACTGGACCAAATTTCGGTCGCCCCAAGTTTGAACTTTCTCCAGGTCTTGATTAATTGCTGCAATCTGCTCCTGTCTACGGTGATGAGTCTCAGTCGCTGGTAAGGGTTTTTCTGACCTAAAGTGGGAGACAAGGGTACTGTCATCTGCAAAACTGTAAACAGGATTATTTGTTTCGGTCAGCAGGTCATTAATATAGATGAGGAACAGAGTTGGTGAAAGTATTGCGCCCTGAGGCACGCCCGCATTGATGGTGAATGTGTCCGAGATGTGTCCATCGACTGCAACGTGCAGAGATCGGCTCTTAAGGAAACTGGCAAGCCAGCTGCAGAGAGAGGCTGGCAGTCCGAAGGACGGTAGTTTGTTGAGCAGTCCGTCATGCCAAACTCTGTCGAATGCCTTTGAAATATCCAACGCAATCGCTCGAGACTCTCCGTAGTTCTCAATTGCCTTACTCCATATATGAGTGACATAGGCCAATATATCTCCTGTCGATCTCTCTTTGCGAAATCCGTATTGATTATCGCTGATTATTTTGTTGTTCTCGAGGTACTTGAGTAGTTGCTGATTGACTACACGTTCCATGACTTTGGAGATTATTGGAAGCAAGGCAATTGGACGATAGTTTGAGGGCGTGGTTTTCTTGCCTTTTTTTGGAATAGGTTGCACTCGAGCGACTTTCCAAGAAGATGGGTAAATCCCTTTTCCGTAAGACAGAGAAAAAAGCCTGGAAAAGACGGGTGTTAGTTCGTTGGCGCAGTTCTTTAACACGATGGCAGGTATTCCGTCCGGTCCTGATGCCTTTTGCGTATCTAGATTTTTAAGGATTTTACGAATATCACGGTGATGAAATTTGACTTCTGCTATAGTAGTGTTGATGTTCGATAAGGTGGGGAGAGTCTTGCCTTGGGGGACGTCTAAGGTAGAGTGCGAAGAAAACATTTTAGCGAGCATGTTTGCTTTTTCCTTGGCTGCAGTCGCCGTGATGCCATGTTCGTCCATCAAAGGTGGGAGAGACGTTTCTGTAAAGTTGTTACTTACTGCCTTTGCTACCGACCAGAAATTCCTGGAGCCACTGGGGCATTGCAAAAGTTTATTCCTGATCCTTTGATTGTGTTTGTCCTTAGTTTCGTCGATAACACGCTTGCATTCGTTTCTCGCTTGGACAAAATAATTCCGATTTTCAGCGGACTGATTTTGCTGCCGGTACTTGTAGGCTTGCTGTTTCCTACCCACAGCTCTTTCGCATCTTTTGTCGAACCAGGGCTTCCCTTTTGATGGTAACTTGATGGAATTTGGGATGTATGCTTCCATTCCTGAGGAGATTACTTGCGTGATCTTTTCGCAGCAGACTGACGGGTCGTCAGCGCCAAAGCAGACGTCGAGCCAAGGAAAATCTAGGTAGAACTCCCTTAGATCGTCCCTGTTTGCAGAATTGTAATGCCAGATTTTGCGAGGCAATGGTGGATCCTTCTGTATGAGTGGCAATTCACAAACCGTAGTAATAAGTTTGTGGTCTGAAGTACCTAATGGTGGACCAACTGTAACTGTGTACTGGTCAGGATTGGTGGTTAGAAAAAGATCCAGGAGGGCGGCGAATTCGCCCCTCTCTGAGATTCGAGTTGGTTCGTCTACAATTTGAGTAAGCCCGCAGCTGATGGCGAATGCTTCAGCCTCTCTACCTTCGTTGTCGGTCTTGTTGTGATGTTTGAGCCAGTTGGTGTTGTGGGCATTGAAGTCTCCCAGAACGATTATTTCTGAACTGAGGTGATCAACCTGTATTGAGTCAAAAGTGGTAGATAGTGTTGAAAAAAAGCTTTGGTAGGCTCCATCACTCGGAGGGCGATAGAGACAACATATAAACTTGGTTAATCCCTTGGCGGTGAATTTGAGCCACATGACGTCAAGGTTGTTCGGTTCGAGTATTTCCTCTCGGTGACATGAAAGGTCGCTTCGGACAAAAAGGCATATTCCGAACTTATGTCTAAATCGGGTATGTAAGTCTAAATCGGGTATGTAAGTCTTAACTTAATATTCGCTAGTTTTCAACCCCCCAAGTTTTGCTTCCACATTCCACATCCTACCGGTACATTTAAAATTTTAAAACTCATCTTTTATTCGTGCTAAAACATCGAAACTTGCTTCATAACTCATAACTAAATTAAAACCGCTCCTTGCTCGTTGATCATTCGGCGGATCGACGCAACAGCCAGGCTTGTTCCTTCGTAGTTCGTGTTCGTATTTGAATTCGTATGTATCAGGTTCAGGTTATTTTTCATTCGAATACTTGTTGAATGAAAACCGAATAATACAGGTTATTTTAATAACCGAATAACAGGTTACTTTTCATTCGAATAAGCCCATCACTAGTTGCAATTTTTTTGTCCCGATTGCGTTTTGACAATTTTATACTAATGCTTAGACAAATTAGCTTCTACAATTATTAGAGCTAATACTTCGTCAGCATTTAACTCTAAATGTAAATTATCATGATTATTTTTGTTTTAAAAAATTTTGGCTTGCTCGGGTTCGTTACTAATAGTTTTGAGAACTTTCGATGCGGATAGGTTACCACATGATCTGTAGCTCATTTGAGCGGCATAAGTTAACTCCTGTGGTATTGAATTTCCTCGGAGTGGTTGTGTTTTCCGTCTTTTGGACCCCTCACTACACTCACTGAACGCTACTGTTTTGCGTCCTTTTACAATATATTTTTAAAATTTTACAACAGTTGTAAGCCAATTTTTTTTTTCTAATCCTTTTTGATCTTACTTGATTGATTCAACTTGGAAATATATTTATAGTAAAAAATATTGCAAGTCAAATTAAACTCATTGAGAAAGTCTTGATATCCAGACGCCAGTAAAAATCACCGAAGCCTGGCCTATCGGGTGATGGGTCCGCCCACGTCACTTGTCTTCGCGACTCGGGACATGTCTTCGTGATGCAATCAGTTTGTCCCAAGAGCCCTCCTGGTCGATGGGGTCTAGATAGTTGGGTCTCAATTCGGCGGCCCGGGTTCAAATCCCGTTGGTTTTTTTTTTGTTTTTTTTCAAGGTTATGTTTCTGACCAGTTTTTTTCTTGGGTATGCCTTGGGTATGGCTTGGGTTAGCACTTGGTTAGTTTCCTTTTCTTGAGCCCCCGTAGCGAGCCTCAACCATTTAAAAATATCGATACTAAATTTTATCGAAAATCAAGTGTTATTTTGATTTTTTTTTGTTATGTATTGCAAGAGAAAATATGTTTCGACTATACAAAATAAAATAATTAATTAGGTCTAGATTGGATATATAAAATATAACCGGGGAAGTTAGATAAATTTAGAAATATAAAAAAATTATAGCCGAAGCGATGACCACGTGAGATACGAACATTTTAAAGTGACTACAAAAAAAACGAACTTCTTGCCCTTGTCAATGTCAATAGTTGTCATGTTATTGCAATAAGTCAAAGTCAACGTGCTAATTTCACTTAGTTGCTTGTAGACATGTCCATGTGCTATATTTTCCATAAATAAAAAGCTTGCCAGAAAAATAAACAGCACAATCACAAAATCTACAAAATGTTACGCTTAAAAATTAAGATACTCACTTGCTCTTTCATTAGATTCAAAGCGAATGGAGCTAGCTCTCTGAGCTTGTAACATCGAGCGTCAAAATTACCGACAGAATGCTAGCCTAATTAATAAAAGAACGCAAGCAAGTGATTGGAACGCATTGAGCGCATAAACGAATGCAGTAATGAAAACTTACCTTTAATTTTAAGATCTTGCGTTTCGGAACGCAACTGCGATATCAAGGTAAAATTACCGCTACTGTGGTCAGTACTCAGTATTGTGGAAAAGAATCGTCATTGGTACAGTTCTGCAGTTCCCTAATTCAATTATACTTGTTGACATTGAACGCAATGTTGTCAGGTTATGACATTTTCTAATGACGTTTAAGGAGAATTGTACATCTAGTTCAGTCGTAAGAACTTCCATATTATTGTTAAAATATTTCTTAAAATTTGGTTAAAATAATATATTCAACATCACTTTGTGCAAGTTTCTTTCCGAATACCTTAATTCGAAAAATAACTACTATGGTTACAATTGTGTTAACAATCGTTCTCATAGTAAATATATGAAATGTATATGTATGAAATATCAAGACAATACTGCTTTGTTTTAGAAATGCCCCCTAAATCAGATTTGACTTATAAAATAAAAGTACCTACATGGCTATGAAATAATTTAAAAACTCTTTATGGTTCAAATATACTATAATACAATGTCAAGTGTGTTTCAACAAATGCACAAATAATGATTGTAGCCGATAAACGGTATTTAATTCAGTAATATTACGATTTATATCGAACAAAATTCATAAAGGTTGATAGGAATGTTAGGGATGACATAAGAAATACTAAACTGAAAAGTTATCACCTCTAAATAGCCTGATTCATCCCCAACGACGACGTTTTTGCTTACTTTATCAAATTTTCTAGACTATTTTGAGAACGGCGCACTTTTTGATAAAAGTATCTATATAGAAAAATATTCCATATAAAATTTTCTATAAAAAATGTTCCTACACATTTTTTCCTAAAATTAATAATAATATGAGATATAGGGCGTATTTTACATAAGGCTTACTTCCGGCTAACACAGTAAACGCAATCTAGAGTACGCGTCAATTGAAACGATACACCTTAAAAAATCACCAACTTTGAAACGCTGCAACTCAGCCAAATATAGTTTAATTTGGACTTTTTGCACTATTCCTAAAAGGGCAATTCTTTAGCTATAAACTGCTTGTAAAATGAAATGAAAATATTACACTCTGTCAATTATACAGGGTGTTGAAATAGTGAGTACAAAAACCCCCATTTTTGACCAAGAATTTCTGCCCGGCGAGGAAGGTAATTTTGGATATTACTATACTTTCTTAAGTATTGGGCCTATATCTCGGGATGTCTTTGCAAATTTGATGTTACCTTATATACTGGCGGAGAAATCGTCAATTTTCAAATGTTTGCATTTTATGGCGTTTTCGTCTGTTCTAGCCTGGCATTGCACAACTCTAAATGTCTCATTAGGGTTAACAGTTATTAGTGTGCAGTGCTAATCTGTCACCAAAACATTATTAAAATGTAGCTCAGCGTTATTTATATAGGGCGACAAAAAAAATGTTCTTTTAAATCGGTTTTCGTCAAGCTTGTTATAGGAGTTGTCGGAAAATTTTGTGAATGGAAACTCTTGTTTAAATTAAAAGAGTGGCCCGTAAAACCGTTTTTGCAATTTTGAGGTTATGGTATTTCTATTTGAAAAAAACTCGATAAACCGATACACCTCAAAATTGATAAACCTTGAATCGTCAAAACTTCGTCAAATTAAAGAACGAAAAAAAACGTCAAAAGTTATTTTGTCAATTACATAGGGTGGTGAAAAAATAATGAGTGCAAAAATCATTTTTAATTTTCTGCGTGCAACACATTTTTAGGCACTTATGTTATATTAATAAATTTGATGATGCTTTCCAATCACATTCATTTCTTGTTTTAAAAATGATCCATTGTTTTTTTTTCTAAAGCCAAAAGTTTTAAGAGATTTTGTTTTATTTTCTTTAAAGATTAATCCATTGCTTCGAAATTTGATAAATGATCATAAAGTCTCCATATTTAACGTTAAAAACTATAGCAACAAAGTTGCATGCTCCATGGCTTTAACAGCATGTTTTTTTTTATTATTGTTCGTGTCACAAAAGTGTCAAATAACCTCAATTATTTCTTGAGTTAAAATGCCTGCTAGGTTAAATAATTTCATATTGGACAATATTATTCGATTAAGAAATCAAAATTATTCGTACAGAACTACAGCTGATTTGTTAAATACGTCGATCGATACCGTTCAGCGAGCTGTCGAACGGCATAACATAAATGGAAGCACCGCTTATAGACACGACGGAGGACGACCAAGGCGAACCAATCCCAGAGAAGATAGAGCGTTGGTAAGAAATGCGATTAGAACACTGACATTAACTAGCCGAATGTTAAGAAATCAAGAAAATCTTCAAGTCTCTTTATCCACGGCCCGAAGAAGGCATCGCTCCGAGGGATTAAGGGCTCGGAGAAGAGAGAAGTGCCCTCGTCTGCTAGTTAAGGCATATGGAGAAGGCGGGGAGAGAGGTATTTGGAAGAGTTTATGGAGCCTTTGGTGGCGGTGGGTTAACTATGTGGGCGGGTGTA
This sequence comes from Pissodes strobi, assembly GCA_016904865.1. Taxonomy (NCBI): domain Eukaryota; kingdom Metazoa; phylum Arthropoda; class Insecta; order Coleoptera; family Curculionidae; genus Pissodes; species Pissodes strobi. The sequence goes on along the minus strand of JAEQML010048783.1, from coordinate 45,806 downwards.
ATATTAAACGGAACCAGAGCTTATCATCATGGAAGAGATCGTCAATGCCGACAGGTATATTAATCAAATGTTGGAATCTGTCGTGCTTCCATTTACCATTAAATTATGGTCGCGATTTCATACTCGGCGACGACAATGCTAGGCCCCATCGCGCAGCCAGAGTGACAAGATGGCTGGAAGACCATCATATTGAAAGAATAAACTGGCCACCATTGTCGCCCGATATGAATATTATTGAACATGTACTGAGCCGACTTAAGTTAGTCTTGCACCAATATCAACCAAACTCCATATTTGAATTACGTCAGGCCGTTGAGGAGGCCTGGGAAGCCATCACTCAAGATTCTATTAATACTTTAGTTCGAAGCATGCCCTCAAGATGCTAAGAAGATATTCGAGTTCATGGGGGGCCAACAAGATATAAAGTTCAAATTTTTCTTATTTAATTTTTTACGTGTTGCGCTATTGATTGTATTGTTCTTAAACCCACTAGATTTCCTAAATGTAGCTTTTTTAAGAGAATAAAAAACGATGTTACAAAATTTATGATTTTACGCTAATTATTTTTTCACCACCCTGGATAATTGACAAAATGACTTTTTACGATTTGTAAAATATCGAAATCGGCTAAAGTTTTTACGACTTAAATTCGCCAATTTTCAGGTGTATCGGTTTAATGAGTTTCTTTTCGAATAGAAATACCATAACTTCAAAATTGCAAAAACCGTTTTACGGGACATTTACGGACAATTTAAAAAAGAATTTCCATTTACAACATTTCCCGACAACTCCTATAACAAGCTTGACGAAAACCGATTTAAAACACAATTTTTCTTCTCGTCCTGTATAAATGACGCTGAGCAACACTTTAATAGTGTTTTGGTGACACTAACTATTAACTCTAATAAGAAATTTAGAGTCGTATGTACAATGCCAGGCGAAAACACACGGAAACGCCATAAAGTGCACACATTTAAAAAATTGACGATTTCTCCGCCGGTATATAAGGTAACATCAAATTTGCAAAGACGTCCCGAGATATAGTCCCAATACTTCAGAAAGTATAGTAATATCCAAAATTACTTTCCTCACCAAGCAGAAATTCTTGGTCAAAAATTACGGTTTTTGCACTCACTATGTATAACTGACAGCGTGTAATATTTTAACTTAATATTACAAGCAGTTTATAGCTAAAGATTCGCCCTTTTAAGAATGGTGCAAAAAGTCCAAATTAAACTGTATTTGGCTGAGTTGCAGCGTTTAAAAGTTATAAAGTCCAATGCTGTACGCTAAAAATTTGGCAGTAAGCTACTAGCCTCACTTAAAATTAAAATAAATTTATCAATTCCATTCTGTTAATCCTATAAAACCTCTCGGTTTTTTAGGAAGAAGTAATATTGTATATGGATCGTACTTGTTTCCACACCACCCCAAAGGTAAAGTACAGTAAAGTACTTGACGTTGTTTTACGTGGTGTCGCCAGTAGGCCTAATCGACTTGAAGTGAAACTTCTTTACTGACGGGACGACAATTTTCAGAAGCGTCTAGCTGCACCAGAATGGATTGCGAAGCTTTGCGCATAGTCAGTTTTTTACACACATGTGACAAAAGGCTTTCAATTTTTGGTGAATTGCTTTCAGCAAGCTTGGTTAAGAACTGCAATCCCGGTATTCCGATATACCGGGATCTCGCAATCATTTCCCGTCCCGGCAAAATGGGATTGCGAGAGCGGGATCCCGCGGGACTAGCGGGATTCTTGAATTGGCGTTTAACCGTTCGTCACATGAATAATAATAACTGAATGAGATGTCCTGAGAGTTTCTCAATTATTGAAAACGTTCAATAAAATTAAGTCATGTGTATATAAAGCACTTATTGACCTGGATCTAGGAACGAACAATGAATACTGTTTCACAGAACAAGAATTTTTGTCTTTGAAAAGTTTAGAGCAAGTCCTGCAGCCAATAAAGCTTGCTGTAGAAGTACTGTGCCACTACTCATAGCCGAAACTACTGTATAATTTATGGTTACAAAATTAGAAGATCTTAACTCACCCTTATTCTTACAGTTGGTTACGTCTTTGCAGCAAAGAATTTCACAGCGGCGAACGAACTTAACAGCGACTTTGATGTACATTGAAAGGGCATCTAAATATGTAGAAGCTCAAAAGAACAGAGGTGGCATTTTTGACTTTCCTCCTATAAGGAACGAGAATAAAAGTAATTGAATGATTATATTGCAGAGATGACGTAGTTACTGTTTATGAAGAAAACAGCGATGGCGATGATGATATAGATGAGGAGCCTCTTTCAATTATAGCGCATCCTAAAAATCCGCCTACATCACTTTCATTACAAGTAAAATCAGTTCGTTAGAGTCACTAATGAGAAAGGAGATGGCGTTGCTTGATTCAGGTGGAGCAAAAGGCAAACATCTTGAAAGGGCATACAACTGTCTCAAAGCCGTCGCGCCAACAAGTAGTGTTGAGGCGGAAAGAGTCTTTTCGGCGGCGCCGGCGGGTTATTTGGCCAACAATATCAGAAGTAATTTGACAGATAATACCCTGAGCATGTTATGTTTCTTAAGAAAACATTTCCAATCTTAAATAATAAATCTTTTATTTGCTTTCTGATTTTGTTACATGATTTTTATAATATATATTAAAAAAAACTTATTTTTATTTTTATCTACTTGTAAATAACAAAACATAAAAAGCTGCAAAATTTATGCTCGACTTACGGGATCCCGCAAATACCGGGATCTAGCGGGATCCAAGTCGATAGTCCCACAAATACCGGGATTCAAAATGTATAGCGGGATTGCAGCCCCTAAGCCTGGTGGTGCAGTGTTTATTACGCTGTGCTTGTGATACGACGGCCTGGGTTCGATTCCGGACAGGGGCGAGAGATGTTTTTTTTAATTTTTTAAGGTTATGTTCGTAAAAAGTTTTTTTCATTATTTTGGGCATGCCTTGGTTTAGTTTTTGTTGGTTGCGCCCAAAGAGCGAGAGGGCCATGCGTGAAGTGAAATACTAAACGTTTTATCATGCGCGAAGCTTCGCAATCGAAATCCATTCTGGTGCAGCTAGACGCTTGTCAATTTTCGAGCGTTACGAAAATTTATATCGCGTGAGGGGAGTTAAACGGATACGTCAGCGGCGACAGGAGGGGGAATACGCAAGCGCTTGATTGAGTAACGGCCGGCAGGAGGGAAAATAGATGCTTAGCGCCGCCTATATGGCATCTAAATATGTGTTAGTGGGAACGACCGGAAGGCATATTCACGGAGCGCACCTAAACGGTATAGTAGTAATCTTAGACCATTTAATGGTCTAGCGTAGTAATGCGATGCTGCGATTGATGTTCTGAATGCAGGGGGTGTTGCATTTGTTGCCGCGTATCAGAATTACCCATGCCTTACGGTCCAGTGAATTGCTTTCAACAGGTCTGATGGTGCAGTGGTCAGACCCTGTCAGTGTGATACGGGTGGGGTGGCCCGCGTTTGATTCGCGTCGGTGGCAAAACATGTTTGTGAAGGAAGAACAGCCTGCATTTATATTTGGCGCCATCTCTAAAAGGAATGCATCATCGTATTGACCTTGAGTCGTCACAGTGGGTGTAGTGGGTGAAAAGAAAACTTGTTGCACTGTCGAGTGTGAAATGGTTATCGATTTTTATTTTTACTTTTGTTGGGAAAGACCACTTTGGGTGCTTTAGATAATAAGCCATACATATATTTAACGAATTATACAGGGAGCTATAAAGTCGTTTCTTTGTATGGCTATCTGGAAAGCCGTAAGAGATACGAGGTCGGTTGAATTGGGGCAAAGTTTCACAATTTAAGGGTGATTGACATGTCGTCGAGAAAATTAGAAAATTCCATCTACTACTAAAACCGAAAATCATCTATTTTATTTTTATTTTTTTCCTGCCTTTGTTTGAAGAGATAAAGTAAAATAAATGTCACAGTATTATTACCACTTTTTCTCCCCCTTGGCGCTACCAAATTTTAAATCCGACTTTGTGTTTTTGCGCCCCCTTCATCAAACTAATTTTCTTAAATACGGACCTGGAATTTTTATCTAATTTTTAAAAAGCCTTTGGTCCCTAAAACCTAAGATGTATCGCACTTATCATTAAATCATTAAATCTAGATTTTTTCCATAAGATTTAATGTGTTAGACAGAGATGGGGGATCTCTTCTGACCCGATTTCACTTATGACAATATTTGTTACCACTATCGGACAAGTGTGATACATGGTTGGTTTTGGAAGACCAAAGGCTTTTTAAAAATTGGATAAAAATCCCAGGTCCGCATTTAAAAAAAAATAAGTTTATAAAGGGCGTAGGATTTAAAATTTGATAGCGCCAGCTTGGAGAGGAGGAAAAAGTGGCAATAATAATGTGACGTTTATTTTACTTTATCTCTTCAAACAAAGACATGAAAAAATAGAAATAAAATAGATGATTTTCGGTTTTTTACGGATATCTCCGGAAGTAGGCGGAATTTTCTAAATTTGTCGACGGCATGTCAATCACCCTTAAATTGCACAACTTTGCCCCAATTTAACCGACCTCGTATCTCTCTCTCGAGATACCCATACAAAGAAACGAATTTGTAGCACCCTGTTTATCCGCCCCTGATTTCGTTTGCGCTTTATTTACCACACGATTAGACATTTTAGGTGAAATTGTTATAGAACCTTTTTTGTAGAGAATTTTAGGAGGAACAACTTTGTATATAAATACTTTTACTTACCACTGTTTCGTAGATATTCCGAAAAAAATAAAATTGGGGTGGAAACAATGTTGTAAGGGATGAAGCACATACTTAAGGAGTGGGAACTTTTTAGTTTACTAATATCTATGCTATTCTTAATATTTTTACCAATTTTTAAAACTTTCTAAATTAGGTCCCATATATTACAATTATTTTAACTGTAACATTACTGAATTAATTAGCTAATTTTAATTCTAATAAGAACATTCCGAAATTACTTATTATGACATTAAAATCGGTCAAGTCATTAGTAATACGGACATGCTGTTTGTAGTTCAAATTAAACTTGTTGAGAATTTTCGCAAATGTTTATTAGTTATTTCAATACTTTATAATTTCTATGTATGCAGCCTGACCAAATTGTGTCTTGAATAATGTGATTCGGATCAGTTGCTCACCGATTAAATGATTCATTTTACTAAATGATTATTATTATCTTAAACAGTATTTATTTTTAGCGATTTTACAATCAAAATCCATATAACTTTCAATTACTCAAGTATTATTGATAATGATGCTGCTTTATTTTCTCCGAAACAAAGATTATGAAGTTATTGAAACCATGATATATAAAATACTATAATAAGAAAAATATTAAAGCCGGTATGGACAGTCTAAAATTTGTATCATCTTGCCGTCGAGCTAGCCGAGTTAAACCAAAACGAGAAATTTTCAGCATATCTAGTCCAGTGGCCAGACGCTTTGCTTCTGATAAGAACGGCCCGCGTTCGAATCCCGTCGGCGGCAAGACATGTTTTTTTTATTTTTTTAATGTTATGTTTGTTTGATTTTTTATATTTCGGTTAGTTTTGTTTAGTTGAGCCCCAGAGCGAGCAAAGTCACCTTCGCGTGACGATACTCTTTTAATTTACAACTGTGCTCCGATGACACACGGCTCACGGCTCGATGTTACAAGGATTTCCATTGTCTGTACCGGCTTGTAAACAATATTACACCTTAACATATTTCATTAAAACATACTTTATTTTCCAGGTAAGTTTGCAACGAATCCTGCTTCTCATCCACATAATCATATTCAGAAATAATGCATTAAGAAGTAAGTATTTTAATCCAATTCAGAAATGCCTTCAAAAAAAATATTTTTGCTAGTCAGGTAAAACCAATTCAATCAGAAATTATTTATTTACCTAAAAATCTCCAAACACATAAATCAAAGCCTATACCCGAAAAAAATAAAACACTGAATCTCTGTGATCCATTATAATGAACTACACTAGCACTGTCATTATTTTTGCGGAAAAGAGATACAATTTCAGTTCTGTCTGCAATGGTGTAGAGCATTTTTAACAATCAATACGTGGCAATTTCTCTAAAGAATCGATTACTAGAATAGACTAATGGAATTTTGTTTATCTGTGAGTCAAAATTTGTTTCTTTATGTTTTTGCAATTTATTTTTAGAACATAAGTAAAGAAATATCCTAAAGATTGCTTCAATTTCGTTTAACTACATGTTACTGCATGGACTTGTACAAAAAATTAGAAAAAATGCCAACTCATTCAAAAAAATTCTCGAAATAAAGTAAAAATAGAAATTGTGTGGTTGTTACATTTTTATTGAAATTGTTGTAATTTGTATATCTGTAAAATATGATTCATTTTATTAAGTCACTAATACTACAAATAATATTAGAAATAATTTTTTTCTACTGACGTTTTATAATTGCAACTTTTCGATAGCCATTTCAGTTGTTAAATGACATAGTATTAAGCACTAGTGCTTAAAAATGACACTTAAACGAACAAAAAAGAAGTTTCAAATTGTAACTGGAAAATTTTCTGCGTTTGCGCAAAATCCCCTAACTACAATTTACTGAATCTATAACCAGGAAAAAGAAAACATATGTACCCACAAATTTGAAAATTTTCTATTTATTATAAATATTAAAAATACAATTATTTAAATTATTAAATTGAACTTATGAACTATTTGGAAGAACAAGACTTCCTTCTTCTTTCTGGATAATTCCACTCGATTCCAACTGCAAACCGGTAGTAACTTTAACCATACTACAAGCTGCATTTGCATTGCATTTTGAAATTCCGTTTGTTTTTCACCAAGTTTTTTTTTTGAAAACATATTTTTTTTGTGTTTTAAAGAGTCTTCGATGTATCCCTCGGCTCCGGAACTCGATTTCCATTCTCCATGTCTCTTGAGCGTTGTCATATCGACTCCAGAATCTGCGAAGAATATCGCTGAACATCTCTGTAAACAATGCCCTGTGTATTCATTTGCTATTGAAAGTCCCAAATACCCGGCAATTTTTTTGGTATGGCACCAATAATATTAATGCCGACTGGAAGCGTAGAACATTTAAAATTGCTATAGGTAAGGAAATATATCTGATGAGCTGTATGTGCAGGTCGTAATTAAATGAGCGTAATTTCGAAAAATATTCATCAAATTTATTCCTTCTATAGAGCCTTCAATAATCATAAAACACCTTGAAACATTTGTTTTCGTGTTGGGAATGCTTATGTTAATGAAAGATGTTGATGTTTCGATATTTGCCATCTTTAAATATGTAATTTCTTCCCTACGACAGGCACCAGACACACCCACAATAAGAACAACTTTTGCCAGTAGATAGTCTTTATCGTCTGCTTCTCTAATAAATCGTTCCATATCTTCCTTTGCAAATACTCGGGACTTTTTAGCCTTATATCCCGTTGATTTCCTTTTTGAGAATGCGAAATAAAGCGTATTTCGAAGCATTGAATAAGTACTCCATAAATTTCACGACTTATAGGTATCGGACAATCGAAAGGAGTAGACCAAAACTACCTTTTCGCATACATTTTTTACTTTATTCTCGTCGCACCAAATTTGAAACTTGCGAAACGTTGTCTCATAGATTTTTCTTGATTTTTGTGACACAAGGGTGACCATTGCTGCACTCGCTGAATTTTCGATATCGGAATCTTCCAAATCGCTCATTGTTCACTTCTTATACTATTTGCTACTACATTTTGGTACATTTTCCCGGAAAATTATTTTCGTATAACGTTTTGACAGTGACAGTAATGTTTATTAAACAAAAGTTACTGACAACGGATTTGTTGATGCACACCTACCATACATTATTGTTAATTACGCAATTACCGATTTTATTTATGTAAAATTCAGCGTTAGTAGAAAAAATCTTGTATATAACACGTACGAAACTGTGTCTTTTAGGCACTCGAGGTGTTCAACTCTGCTTCGCCTCGTTGAACAATTTTCACGTCGCGAGTCTAAAAGACACGCGTTTTGTAACTTGTTACATAAATAGCTATACTTTAATACAAAACAGTGAATCATATCTTTCTGAAACTAAACAAAAATAAAAAATATTAAAGAATTATTTCAATACAATGAAGTTTAAATATATGTTTCACAAGAAACATAAAGCAATAACAACCGAAAAGTTTTACTTCTTCAAACACCTTCGAAATACTGCTTTCAAACACATATCGCACTCGTTCGGGGCCTCTGTATTTATCTTGTGTTTTTTTAGGGTTTTTTCTTTACGTTTTCTCGTGAAGTTCGATTTTGTTGTAATCTTTTCAATCTCTCGGTGCTAACTCTTCCGTTGCCTTCATCTAAAAGCCAACAAAATGAAAACGTTCAGATTATTTTGGTAGCTTAGTTTGGCATGGCCACAGGTAAATAATATAAGGACTATTTTCCTTTATAGTTAGTTTCTTATCAGAATAATCTTTCAAATGAATATCTGCTTTTACAACGTTGAATAAGTGCAAATCATTATTTATAATATATTTTTCCTCGGATTTTCCGCATCTAAAAAAAATTCAAAAAATGCTTCATCATTGCTTGCGTGGAACTCTGCGCTTGTTTCGTCGTCAATAGTCCCGTCACCCTTAGTACATTTCTCAATGTTCTGGACAAGGTTAATGTCAAGGTTAAAGCCATCTGCTCGTTTGATTAACGTACCTAAGTGGAGCATCTACATAAGCTTCTTCTACCGTTTCATTAATAATCTCTGTTATATTTACTTCCATCAATTAATTTCTTGATTCCTGGTAGGCACTTTGCCTCTTGTGCTCTCATGGAAAGATGAAAACATCGTTGAGGTTGTTAGTAATAGAATTCTATTGTGTAATCCTCTCGATTTTTTGTGTGATGCTGAAGTGAATTACCGTTGAGAATGTAGAGGTTAGTAATTTAGCAAAGCGGAATAATCCCTGGCATGATTGACTTTTAAATAGAGTAGGCAGAAACATAGTAACTGATTGAAGCAGCTTGATCAGTTTAACAAAATTACAGGCATTGATCTCAATGCAAATTTGAATTCAATTCAAAATTTGATCAAAAACCTAATTTGATACGGTTTATCGATATAAAATATTTTCAACGGTGCAGTGTGTGTACTTCCACTAAAAGTAGGAGCAGCTTTGCAATTTTAAAAGGAACATTTTGTATATGGATTCATTTTCGTAATCTCTATGAAATTATCAATATTTTCATGTGTCACGCTTTTGGTGGAAATCCAATTGTTTTTAAAATATTGGCATTTTCAAATTGATATTTTGGACGATTCTCAAAAACAGTTGAATTTAAACCTCAAGTGTAACATGAAAAAATTCTAAATTTGCCAGATTACAAAAATGCAATAATATACAGGGCTACATTTTAAATCTGGAAATTGTTACTGCTTTTTAGTAAAAGCTGCAACACTGCAGCGTCGAAAATATTTAAGATCTGTATTGTGTTTGACCAAATTTTGTGAACGGTCAGTAAAAGTATGGGCAAATTGGTTCGCCAGAAATGTCTAATATAGCATCCGTGAATTATTACTTCATATTCTCAGAAGGAGCCATAACACTTACCCTGGATGTTTACCGAAATCAACAAAAGAATATTCAATATAAAACTTTTCCATCCTCGGTCATCGGTCGGATTACACACAATAAACAGCAAAAGGTCAAATAATTTTCTCGACGAACAAACGTTCTTAGGAGACAAAACACATTCAAAACGGTCTCAGGCTGCGATACAGTAGGATAGAACACCTAAGGCGAAAAAGAGAATCATTATTTTCAGGTCAAACACATATTGAATTTTGTGCAGGACATATATCCGATTTCTAAAGTTATTGACGACGATGACAAAACATCAAGAGAAGTGCAACATATCAGCAACCTTTTCTGCGATGAAGCACTTCTAACCACAAATTTTTCTGAATAGTTTGCTCTAAGCGGCGAACAGAAACAAAGGTGCTATGCAACGAAACGTATTCAATGACATTTTAAAAAATATTCTCTCTACTTGTTTTAGATAGGCGGAAGAACCTCATATGAGAATCTTCACTCAAATTTGCCAAACATTTTGCCATCTATATCTTTAATCATGGGCTTTTATCTCTTTTATCAATATCAATATCTTACAAAGAGTGGCGTACCATAACATACTTAACCTGAATGTTAAATCATGATCTTGCGAAATTAGGGCATCGATTAAAAAATCCATTGCTTTTAAAAAAGCTATTGTACTAGCTGATTCAGGAATATTATTGCTTAGAGCTCCTCTAACTCGTGACTGATATATCTTCTGTGCGGTTTTATAGTTCATTTTGTCTTCTGATGAGATGTTGCTCCGGGTTACCAAATGTTTGCTCACCCCGCGAATGAGTAGGTCATGATATTTATAGCTTGCAACATAATTTCTCAAAACTAATAGGGTATTGCGTTTTAGAAGTTTTGTGCGTAATTTCGTGAAGATGTGAAACATCATCTTGTAAAACACACAAATCATCGTTGAGGTTTGTATGGAACCATTCTCGCATATCAAAGGTTTCATTTTTTCCTGAAGGCAGTTTTTATCTTCATGGTCATTTGGTTAAAATCTGGTATCACCATCTGAAGAAAAAGCAAGGCTTTTAATATTAAATTTAGAAGCTTTAGCTAAAATCGTCCTACATCTTGAAATTACGTCTTTATGCGTGAATCTATTGTCCGTTGCAAATAGAGACAAGCAAAATGGAGGCTTTAAAAAATGATTTGATTTCTTTGGCATTGGTTGCCTTGAAAACATCAGTATTTGGAATACCTTCTGATAGTGGTGCTGCGAATCCCATTACTTTGTTTGTTTTCTGATTATACTCTACTTTTCCAGTTATACTAGCGCCATCCTTGTATAACCATATTGCGTTGGAAACTTTCCGCCTTTCAAAACAGATTGTTGTGTTAAACTTCGAGTCTTTGCAAACAAGATATAGATGGCAAAATGTTTGGCAAATTTGAGTTAAGATTCTCATATGAGGTTCTGCCGCCTATCTAAAACAAGTAGAGAGAATATTTTGTAAATTGTCATTGAATACGTTTCGTTGCAGAGCACCTTTGTTTCTGTTCGCCGCTTAGAACAAACGATTCAGAAAAATTTGTGGTTAGAAGTGCTTCATCGCAGAAAAGGTTGCTGATATGTTGCACTTCTCTTGATGTTTTGTCATCGTCGTCACTAACGATAAATATATAATAATAAAATCGGATATATGACCTGCACAAAATTCAATATGTGTTTGCCCTGAAAATAATGATTCTCTTTTTCGCCTTAGGTGTTCTATCCTACTGTATCGCAGCGTGAGACCGTTTTGAATGTGTTTTGTCTCCTAAGAACGTTTGTTCGTCGAGAAAATTATTTGACCTTTTGCTGTTTATTGTGTGTAATTCGACCGATGACCGAGGATGGAAAAGTTTTATATTGAATATTCTTTTGTTGATTTCGGTAAACATCCAGGGTAAGTGTTATGGCTCCTAAGAATATGAAGTAATAATTCACGGATGCTACATTAGACATTTCTGGCGAACTAATTTGCCCATACTTTTACTGACCGTTCACAAAATTTGGTCAAACACAATACAGATCTTAAATATTTTCGACGCTGCAGTGTTGCAGCTTTTACTAAAAAGCAGTAACAATTTCCATATTTAAAATGTATCCCTGTATATTATTGCATTTTTGTAATCTGGCAAATTTTGAATTTTTTCATGTTACACTTGAGGTTTAAATTCAACTGTTTTTGAGAATCGTCCAAAATATCAATTTGAAAATGCCAATATTTTAAAAACAATTGGATTTCCACCAAAAGTGTGACACATGAAAATATTGAGAATTTCATAGAGATTACGAAAATGAATCAATATGCAAAATGTTCCTTTTAAAATTGCAAAGCTGCTCCTACTTTTAGTGGAAGTACACACACTGCACCGTTGAAAATATTTTAGATCGATAAACCGTATCAAATTAGGTTTTTGATCAAATTTTGAAACCGGTTCGTACATCGGCTTACCAGATCTTGTGATGTACCATCCAACTTAAATCATCCTTATGTCTGTTAAGCGTTGGTTCAGTTGGTCACGTCTACCAAGGTGCAAAATCTTGATAGAAATTCCACTATTTATGTGCTTTTAATAGTTCACTGAAAATTCTTCGAAACTGCTCAAAAATACACAAAAAAAACAAAAATCTCAAAAACTCCACAAAAATGCTTATAATTCCAAAAAAAATTCACAAAAATGCCGATAATTCAAAAAAATGCACGTTGCGAGTACAAAAAATTCCAGCAGCGATTTGCCCCTCGACATGGAAGTTGATGCTGGACAATTTTGACATTTCTTTGATGATTAGTTTTTCCTCTTCAAGCTTTCTAACATTATTTTGAATGAAAAAAGAATTAGACGCCCCTTAAAATCAGTTATCACTCGGTGTCCCTTTCGATTTAAAATTTCAAGGTTGAGAGTAACTCCCGATTCGGGGTGAAGTTAAAGGGTTGGAAATTCTAGAAAAATGTGTTCTCTAAAAAATATAATCGGCGGTTCCAAGCGCTTTTCAGTTTATTATCCGTAAACCAAAAAAAAAACGGGGTGGTAAGTTTTTGGTGGGCCACTTTGTATTTATATTTGCTATATCTGTTACTGTTAATTTTATTAGTTGATAGGAATATAATATAAGGAGCGAAATGGTAAACATGTTAATGGCTTTGAATAGGTGATCGAATTTTATTTTGTATAAGTTCTTTATATTCTTTAGTAACAGGTTTTTATTATTATGTGGCCTATTCTGCTAAATTCCCAATTATTTGTATGTTTCATATTCCTGCATGTTATCTAGTATTTTGTTATAAAGAGTTCCTGTATCTATTTTGCCTTCCCATTTAGCATTTACTAATTCCGACTTCCATTCGAATGTCTGCTGCTACTACCACTAGTATTTTAGTAGCCACCACATTTTTTTGTCTACGTTAGTGTATATAAATCGTTATCGAAGGTGGTTGATTTTGGTGTTCTATTTTATGTATTTTGTGTTTTTTAATGTATTAGAGTGAGTTCAGGCAGAAACTGTACCATATTGCGCTTAGTAAATCGCCTTGAAAAGTTATTTTTTTAAATTTTTATGGTGTCATCTTTCCCTATTGTCAAAAGTATGTTTATTCTTCAGTTGTTCATAATGACTAACAGGTAATTTTTATAAGTGGATGTACTTTAAAGATTTGTAAAACTTTCTTCGACCATGTATACAGTATGTCCCCGGATGGGGTTAACAAGAGGACAAATGGACTAAAAATTGAGAGATACCAAAAAAAGTTATTCTTCATAAAAATTTTTGCTTCCTCTAAAACTAAGAACTGACCAAAAAATAAGACCGTATATTATACAGAGCGATCACAAATTAACAATACGTGTACATTTCCAAGAGTAAACTACGTGATTTAATTTTTTTTAATAATGTTAATCAAAAAAGTTGATTGCAGATAAGTTATTGAAATGCCGGAATAGTATTAACAAGTATACAGGGTGCTACAAATTTGTTTCTTTGTATAGGTATTTCGAAAGCCGTAAGAAATACGAGGTCGGTTAAATTGGGGCAAAGTTGCCCAATTTAAGGGTGATTGACATGCCGTCGAGAAATTTAGAAAATTCCGTCTACTTCCGGAGATATCGGTAAAATAATTAAAATCATCTATTTTATTTCTATTTTTTTTCTGCCTTTGTTGGAAGACATAAAGTAATATAAATGCCACATTATTATTGCCACTTTTTCTCCTCTACAAGCTGGCGATATCAAATTTTAAATCCGACGTTTCGCTTTCGGGCCCCCTTCATCAACTTATTTTTTTTAAATACGGTCCTGGGTTTTTTATCTAATTTTTAAAAAGCCTTAGGTCTCCCAAAACCAACGATGTATCACACTTGTCCGATAGTGGTAACAAATATTGTCATAAGTGAAATCGGGTCAGAAAAGATCGCCCCATCGCTGTTTAACACATTATCTCTTATGGAAAAAAATCTAGATTTGTTGATTTATTGATAAGTGCGATACATCGTTGGTTTTAGGAGACCAAAGGCTTTTTAAAAGTTAGATAAAAATTCCAGGTCCGTATTTAAAAAAATGAAGTTGATGAGGGGGGTCCAAAAGCGAAACGTCGGATTTAAAATTTGATACCGCCAGCTTGTAGAAGAGAAAAAGTGGCAATAATAATGTGACATTTATTTTGCTTTATCTCTTCAAACAAAGGTAGAAAAAAATAAAAATAAAATAGATGATTTTCGGTTTTTACGGATATCTCCGGAAGTAGACGGAATTTTCTAAGTTTCTCGATGGCATGTCAATCATCCTTAAATTGGGCAACTTTGCCCCAGTTTAACTGACCTCCTATCTCTTACGGCTTTCGAGATACCCATACAAAGAAACAATTTGTGGCACCCTGTATACTTGTTAATGCTATTCCTACATTTCAATAACTTATCTGCAATCAACTTTTTTGATTAACACTAATAAAAAAAGTTAAATCACGTAGTTTACTCTTGGAAAATTACACGTATTGTTAATTTGTGATCGCTCTGTATAATATACGGTATTATTTTTTGAGCAGTTCTTAGTTTTAGAGGAAGCAAAAATTTTTTTCAAGAATAACTTTTTTTCGTATCTTTCAATTTTTAGTCCATTTGTCCTCTTGTTAACCCCATCCGGGGACATACTGTATAGTCCAGAGTCGAAAGCTTTTTTGTAATCTGCATAGCATTTCGTAGGTTGTTTGTTTCAATATCACATAGTATCTTACTAATTGTTTATTATATCTTTGAACGTTCTTCTCTTTAGTCTTTCATAACTATATTACATTCTTGAAGATATTGATTTATTTTGTTGCATATTACTAATATTATTATATTATAGAGTGACTGCAAACAGGTTAATGGTTGATAATTAATTGGATTTTTCGTGTTATGGATTTTTCATTTTTATATACGTTTTCCTGCTGTTAGAAGTTGTGGTAATAGTAATTGTGTAGTGTAATGTAAAGTGTTTATACCAAAAGCTTTGAATTTAATTTTCTTTCTGTGCATTTCTAGTTATGTGTGCTTTTCATAATGTTTGCTAGTTCTTCTGTTGTTATTTTGTACAGGGATTATTATTTTGTCTCTTTTTATCTAAATTCATTTTCTTTGATCCATGATGAGGTGCGATTTTGTTGTATAGCTTTTCACCCAATTTCTGCCCACTATTTCGTAATTTCTTCCCTAGTTATTTTAATTTCTTTCGTTGCTGTTACTTTTTTATGTAAAAGTTTTTATTGCGGTTGAATGAGAACTTTATCGGTTTTTCTGTCATTAGTTTCTTTGTATCAGCGTAGGTATACTAAGTAGAACATTAATTTTTATTTGAGTGTTGTCCATAAGTGTTGTATTTATTTGTTCTTTATTTTTCTTATATATTCAATGTATCTTAAAATTTTCCTTCCTTTGTTTCGATTTATATACTACGCTAGCCTTTCTCTGTCTATTTTCAGCTTTATTATACTCTTTTCAAATCACCATTTACACCTAGGTGTGTTTGCTGCTTTTCAATTTTGGTTTTTGTGTTCCAAAGTGTACTATTTGTTACCTGTTTATAATATTGAAGCTTCTGCATATATTATTGCGCAAATGTCTTGCAGTATACACGTGGTGTATAGGTATCTCACAATAATGTGTTTATTCATATTTTTGCCTCTTTCTTAGAGTATAATATTTCGGAAGTATGACTCTCATAGTTGGATTGTTTTCTCCCAGATTGTTAAACATGTTTCTATTTTCCTTTTTAGTTCTTCATTGATTTCAAGTTGATTGTTCTAAATGCTGATCCTACAAGCAATCTTGTTGTACTGCTCGTAGTGAGAGTAACTGTTCCTCTGAATATATATTTTTGGCATGAAGCGTTGTTGTTCGTGTTCATTTGTATGTGTTATGTTTGTTTCTTCATAATTTCTCAGTTCCTATAAGGCTCTTTCTTTGATCGCCTGTATTTCATGTGGCGTTAAATATATTGTTTTTAGTATTACACGATTTTGCTCTATACATGTTTACTCAGTGACAACCTCAGATTAGAGTATGTTATAGTGAAAATTTTGTTTAGTCCTGAGCGATATTCTATTGCTATATAATCAAGCTTTATTACAAGATAACATGACACTTTGGTGCATTTCATCATTCCATGCTATACATTGTTGGGCTCGCCCTACTTTTGTTGCTGGGGTTGTCCTGACGAAACATTTCCGGTAGTTTCTACGTTCATTGTCTGGTCCTTTTTATTTTGGTTAAGGAATCTATTCCCGCCGATAATCTTATTTTCATGCCACTTGTCCGAGTCTTGGTAATTGTTTTCAGGTTCGTAGATATCTTTTATTTATGGTGTGCCTAGTTCAAAAAGGTCTGCTTCAAGATTGCCAATCACTAGGAAATAAATTGTTCTGGTATGGATTATTTCATTTGTTATTATTAATTTTCCATTGAAAGATGTTTTCCTCATTCGCGTTGCTTATGCTAAATGTAAAAACTAAGCTCTTGGATTTCAGAGATATTTCAGGTATCTCAAAACTTGTTCCATATATGGTTGTTTCCTTCCATATGAGCCTGGTAAATATCGATGTTTAGCAGTTTAATGTATTCGATTAATACATGGACCTGAAGCTTTGAAGGATGGCGTATGTATTCCACTGAACCTTCCCCTAGTTATTTGTGGCAGTTGTGGTGGCTTTACAAGTATAACCTCATTGCTCTAAATGACAACTCCCATAACTATGAATATCTAATGTTGAAAACATCCTGTTCTCGGAAGCAGCACTTTTATCCATAAAAGCAAGGGCTCCAGGAGTGCTCTGGCGATCTCCAGGCATCGGCATTTTTTAGGTTTGTCATTTGCATCATTTTCATTGGTGTCTGCTTTAAACCAGTGGCATATGTATTTCAGTGAGTCTTCTCCTATCTATTTATATCTGATCTTGTAAAAATCCTGTTCTCGGAAGTAGGTTGGTTTGAAGCATTTTTATCGACAAAGTTCTGTCGCTAGTGTCCCAAATCTGTCACCCTCAGCAGTGGTTCCAACAATGGTTTGGCGATCGCCAGGCAGCAGCAGTTTCCGAGGCTTCTCGTTTGCAACAATTTCGTGGAGGTCTCCTTCAAACTAGTAGATATTTTTACCCAACTGCCGGGTAACTGAGGTGTGGAGGCGTTTCCCCAAGTAGCTACCGATATAACTATTTCCCGCGGGTACTGTTATTATTATAATTATATATACTCAATGCCTAAATTAAGATATTAATCCTAGTCATCCTGAACGCAAAGATATACGTTTTATTCATTACAGCATATCTAATAAAAAATGTTACAATTATTATAAAACAAAGGATTCTAACAAGTTGGGAAAACCATATAAAAAGAATGACAGAAATTACGAAAAGTACGAAAGTAAAAGGCGAACGTGACTTCCCGAAATTCTTTCTGGAAATGCACGCTAGTTTTGTGTTGCTTTATATCAAGTGAAATTTGGTTTGCAGCTGTCTTTTTCGCATTAAAAGTTTCCAGAAAGTTTAAGGTTATTGTCAGGAGAATATAAAATCTTTGGCAAGAAAGGTCGATTGGCAAAAAATATTTCAATTTGCTTCTATTACTTTTTTAAATCCTTCCCGAATAAATCCCTTATATATGTCCGAAACTTTGAAGGTTAAAACGGTTTTGTTTACATGCTGCCTTCTAATGCAAATAAATATATTGAAAGTGGTTTTATCGCCGTCATTTCTATGAAAATAAAACATCAGCAACCAACAAAAGAAGTCAATATTGTGTCTTATCATTTGACTATCCAGCTTGCATAAAAGTTTACGGGAAAGTACTTATACTAGAAAGTTAATATTTGGGTTAGTTTGGGTTAAGTCTAAACAAAATGAAAGCGTTATTCCATTGTTGCCGGTTACCGTAGTAACAGTTAACAACCTCGCTTTTTTAAAACGGATTACCATGATCTTCTTTTCCATTTATGGACTACACGTAAAACATAAATCCAATTTAATGTAATAGACCAGCGGTTCTCACTTTTTGGTGACGGAACCCCTTTACAAAAACTAAATTTTTAACACAACCCTAAACCCTAAACTGAACGCAAAACCAGTTATATGTGTATTTTTTATTAATAATAATGCATGAAAGGTAGATATAGTACAGTAGTAAGATAGCAAGCAAATAATAAAATTAAGTTCGTTTAATGGGAGGCATGAAATGCATTCCTCATCAACTGGGTAATGTCAGGCTTGATAGAAGAAAGTTGAATTCTCAAGTCTGGTTCGGCATCCAGTCTATTGCCGTATTTTGATTTTGTAGCTGTATATGCTGAATATCCCGTTTCACACAAGTACGTTGTTGGGAACGGCAGAAGAACATTCAAAGCCTCTGTGGTAAGTTGTGGATATTCATCACGAACCCTGCACCAAAAATCTTTCAGTGAAATTGTTTTCAACAATGATTCCATGTTTGTGTCCGATGTAATTTCTTAAAATGATTCATAGAACTGATTTGACATATTTTCAGGCTTCTGCAATTTGGATGAAAAAGGGTTTTGAATCCATGAGTTTATTTTCAGTTTCGTATTCTGGTCTTCAGGAAAGTAAGATTCAAAAGTCGGTCGCAGATCATTGAGATATTGGACCAATTCAACAAATGTTTCATTTTGAAATATTTTTGTATCATTAAGTCTAAGGTGACTATGGAACTCACTCAGCAATGAAAAGCTCTCTATTTCTCTCTTACCAAAACAAGTAATCCAAAAATTCAATTTTCCTTTAAAGCCAGTTAGCATTGAAAACTGTTTCCTGTTTTCCTTGTAATGACAGGTTAAATTCGTTAAGTTTTCCAAACATGTCTGCTAAAAATGCTAGTCTAAAAACCAGCTTTTATCAGACAAACAGTCTTTTAAATTAAAATGAATATCTGTAAGACTAGTGTTTTATGATTGCTACCATAATCTTCACATAATAATAGGTTTGTTCCAGCAAGTTGCCAGAAATGTTTCCAACCGTTCGCGGCATGCGCACTTAAAAGTTGGCGTTCCAGCATCGCAGTGTTGGTGACATTTTACTTTTGTTTGTTGTTCCAGCAGTAGTTTTGAAATGTCCCTAACATGTTTGCAACTGCTTGAAAAGTTTGCAAATATTCTTCAAACATTTCTGTCAGATTTTTATATTTTTAACATAACCGTGCTTTTTCGACATGCAACTCTTGTCCGAAGGTAAAAGTTTGTTTTTCGTAAAATGGATTTTCTTTCAGAATATAGCGATGAATCCTTGGAAAGTGATTATGATTATTTGAATGATGATGACTTAGAGCTGGAAATGATAGAAAATAGGCAACGACCTAAAAACCAAAATTACGTGGAAGAAACCGTGGAGCACTTTAATGAAATGGAATTTATTGAACATTTTAGAATAAGTAAATAGATTGTTAACGATATAGACCTCAACAGGCCTCAACATAATTTAGGGGATCTATTTTAAAGACTTCTCTGAAAGTCTGAATATAATGGCCTATTGGTCACTTCATGTCGATATGTTCTACTAATATTTTAGTATGTACCAATTATTTTTCTTTATAATTAAAATATCATTGTGAAGGTTAAGAATATTATTTTTATCTGTATCTAAAAAAATTAACATAGCTTAACTCTGTGTACCATTATCATTTTTTTGAGTGACTAATAAACGTTTTTATTATTATATTTATTATTATGATTATTATTACAGAGAGATTTGAACATTAATTATCAATCGGGATGAAATGACAAAATAAATGCAAGGCATCAAGTTCTTATTTTTTTATGGTTTGCGGGACATGAAGCAGCTTGATATTTCTATAAGTAGTTTATTCAGCATAATCAGACATATCTGACATATTTCTTGAGTAACTTAGCCCCACACATAATTTAGAAGAAAAGCAAGATATTGAGAGATTATTTCGTGAGAATAATTTTCCTGGTGTCATAGGAGCCATTGATGGCTCAGACATTAGAATCGATAAACCCGCTCGAGATCCAGATTCTTACTACAATAGAAAAAAATTCTTTTCACTTCAGGTGTTTTTTGTTCTCAAAAAAAATTGTTTCATCTCTTATTGGAATGTATATACGTATAAGTAATTTTCCTAAAACATGTACCTACATTACTTGTTTTAGATGCAAGCTATGTGTGACCATAGCAAGAAAATCAGAAGTCTCGTTGTAGGCTTTCCTAGGTCAGTACACAACGCAAGGGTTTTTACAAGATCGCCTTTATCTGAAGACCTGTGATTATTTTATATTAGGAGATAGTGCCTATAGCTGCTCACGCTATCTAGTAACACATTTTAAAGATGATGGACGTCTGGGTCGTCGCCAACGGCTTTTCAACCAAAGATTATCAAGTTGTCGATACATAATTGAGCACTGTTTTGGCCTCTTAAAGCAGAAGTTCTAATAACTCTACCACTGCAAGTTGAGAAGTATGAATGATATTGTTAGTGTTATTAAGGCGTGTTGTGTACTACACAATAAGTCAATATATGACCAGTTCAATGTTGATGTAGAGCAAGAAGAAATTAACCCTATCCCTGAAAGGGTTTATCTTGAAATAAATGAGGCAGATCTAGAACGAGATGCTCCAGACGGAATTGCTTTTCGAAATCGCTTACTTCAAACATTAAACTTGTAATTTTTTATTTATAAATAAATTGTTTTAAATAAATTATGTTTTTTTAATGTTAGAACTACAATGCAATATCAAAAACAAGGATAATCTAATTAAACATAACGTAAGTATTCCGTACTACCATACATTCAAATTTCAAAAAATGTAAATTTTGGTTAACTTAAAGACTAAATAAGAAAAGCTCTAACTTTAAAAACAAGAACATTTTAAAAATGAAGAATTAAGGAAAATATCAAATAATTTGAATAAAATGATTATATATATATATGTGGGCAGATGAATATCTTTATCTAAATATTCTCTAAGAATAAGATTTCTTTCCTCCTGTAAATCACAACTCCTTCTACATTCAAGAAGTTTTTGTTGCTGTTCTTCATGCTTTTTTCGCCTGTCCACTCCAATCTTATCCAACACATCATTCCTTGATAATAATTTTCTTCTTTGAATTTTTGTTTGTGCCTTTACTAATGTGTCATTTCTAGAGTACGTAGAAGCTGTTTCTTGTTGTAAAGCAACGTCTGCACTTGATGGTCCAGCATCACTATCTAGTAACCTTCTAGGAATTTTAACAACAGTGTCCTCGCTTAACAAAACTTCTGGATTAATGTTCATGTATCCCAAATATTATATCCACGTCTAAAAATTCAAATGTTTTTCGTGATCTTCCCCTTTATTGCTAGTGTCAATCACGTTTTTGTAAGCCCTTAAAAGGGTTCTCCACTTATTCTCAATTTGTGCTGGGGTCAATGTTAAATTAAACTCTTTGTTTAAAATTTCAGTCAATATTTCCCATAGTTTCTTTTGGCGTTTAATTGAAACACCAAGCTGCATATGATACTCCCTGTAAAGATATATTAATCGTTTGGTAATATTTGTTGACCACGCAGTATATTGGCTCTCATTCTGAAGATTATTATAATTGGTCTCAAGTTGCAGTTCCCCATGTGGTTGAATAATAATGTATTCTTGGACTTCTGAAATTAAAAAGGAAATACATATTACAAATACTTCGCTATAAAAGCAATAACAATTTATATATCATTGTACTAAAACTATTTTAAAATGTCATTATTCCTATTAAAATTGATATAAACTTACCATTTAGAACGTTCTCCATTTTCTTGCAATAAGTATTTTGAATTAAAGAAAAAACATAAAACTATTAAATAATATCAGACATGTGCCGTGATCATCATCGTAAAATTTTTAATGGCGTATTAGTATACAATCCTTGTTTGTTTTTCATTCCAGCAGAAAACTGTTAACAATATTTTGTGAAAAGTTTGTAACTAATTCCTGTCAAACTACCAATGTTGCCATATTGCCAACATGTTTCTAACATTTTGCTGCAACAAACCTTTGAGAACAATCGGTATTGCAGTGAACATGACTTGACAAAATTAATTATTTTTACCGCCTCATCAAGAAACAATTTTAGATTTGGCGGCATTTTCTCAACTGCGAGTGATTGTCTATGCAGGATCCAATGGCTGGAACTACAATTTGGCGCTTTCATTTTTATTCGTGATACTGCTCCGGCTATTCTACCTGTCATTGCCTTGGCTCCATCGGTCAATCATTCCAATCGAGTTGGTTTTCTTCAAAAAATATGTTATTTGTGTTAAAAATGTATTCTCCGGTATGTGTATAGTAGGCAGCGATGAGTACATCACCAAGTCTTCTTCAAGTGAAT
Source organism: Pissodes strobi (assembly GCA_016904865.1). Lineage (NCBI taxonomy): Eukaryota > Metazoa > Arthropoda > Insecta > Coleoptera > Curculionidae > Pissodes > Pissodes strobi. The sequence continues at coordinate 23,327 of JAEQML010048783.1, read as the reverse complement.
GTTTATATGGATGTCGCACAATTACTAGCAGGATGGCCAGTCCAGCAATATCAGTCGAATCATCTATATGCAAGACGAATTTGATATTTTGAAGCTGTCCAACCTGTTCTTGTTTTATGTATTCTGCGAGATCCCCAATCCGGCGTGGAACTGTATCGTTCGAAAGCGGCACTGTAGAAAGATGCTTTGCAGATTTTTCGTCGAGCATACATTGTGTTATGTCTGCCACACATGGTTTTATTGACTTTTTAGTGATAGTGTGCGCTTCTCCTGCTTGGGCAATGCGGTAACTAACCAAATACGACGCCTCCGTGGTCTTTTCATTTACAGTCTAAGTTGCGCATACGTCATAGTTTTTTGGCTTCGTAATAATTGTGCTTTTTTACGTACAAAAAATTCTTTACTCTTGTCTTTGATGTAGGGATGCACAGTTTCTAAATGTCGGCGCATCTTAGCAGGTACCATCAAACAACTACGAAGGAGTTTGCTGCACAACATACAGAGAGCCGTTCGAATCAACGAATCCGAGATTAATGTATGATTCGTCATACTTTCGTTTTTTTGGCTTTAATGTGTCATTAGATATTTTACTACTTGAACTTGAAACCATGAAGTAGAACTTGACGCCGTCATATCACCTTGATTTGACGCGTCATCCAAACAAACCACTTGTGAACCCTCCGTGGATGATTTTATTTTTATTTCAACACCTTTCAGCCAACGCTCCATTCTTATTTAACACTAATTTAATATGGATAATTTTGTGACAAATAGAATTTCGTCATGCACGAAATACAAGACCTTACAACCACTACGAACAACACAAGCGAATATAAAATACTGAGCGTGGTGCGAGTAAATTTTGGGGTACGTTGCTTGATTAATTAAGTCTCCGCGTCAAAAAATACACCTTTATATTATTATTATACAACCATTGAATCATCTCGAATTCCTCAGAAACTTCAAGCAGCCAGACTACGCGTCAACGAGAAGCGGCGCGACGAACCGAAGTCATTCCATTGCTTATAGTCCGGAAGCGAAGGGTGGCGTATGTGTAACATTTCGATGTAATAGGTCGGGCCCTTACTTAACTATAAATTAAATTTATGTATATGTACCCGTAAACCCTATAAGTAGGCATTTCGTTCTGGTAGTTTATTTTCATCTTAGGTAACTTTATTCTTATAGGTTCCTCTTTAATACATGTATTCATTTTATTATGACTGCCGGGAGCCCTACAGGAGGCTTTGCGGAGCACCGGGGCTCCGCGTAGCATACTTTGAGTAACGCTGTAATAGACCATCTATCTAGATTTAATCAATTTTGAGATATTTAGCTGTCTATCTAAATTTTGCCAAATGTAGATCCATTTTGTTATTAATACTATTACTTATATATCAAAAAACGACAAGTATTTTATTTGCATTAAAAAACAATTGTTCGGACTTTTTTGGAAATACATTTAATTAAAAAAGTATATTTGCAGGGTAATTTTATAATTGATTTTTCTTGCGATAAATTAAACTGCAATATATTAGTTTTTCTAAATGGAACAATTCAATTTTTTGCGGCATTCGAAATCTACAGGAAATATTAGTAATAACGTACCAAAACTAAACAGGCCAATAGTTAAGTTGCAACATTTAATTTAGACAGTTTAAATTATATTATAAAAGGTCTTATTACAATACTATTGCAAATCTAACGACAAAAGAGAAAATTTTAAAAATGACAAAAAAGCCCTATAAGCTCGAGACATATTTTCAAAAGTGTAACTATTTACTCACAAGCTATTGGTTCACTCTTCTTGAAAATTCATCATGAGTTGCCGCCTAGTCTTTAAAAGCTTCTTGAAGCCCCTTCTGCCTCATTCTCTTGATTTTATTTTGCTACACAGTTTTTTTATACTGCATATTTCTTAATGTCCCCCAATAAGAAAGTCTAAAACATTTAAATCTGGCGAATGTGATGGCCAAAGATGAGGTCCAATATTTCCCAGTCAAAACCGGGTCGATCCTATGGGAAGGAGCATAATGATATTTAATGCCATGCATCCCACTGTTGTACCTTTTGCCAGAAACAACCGACCTGATTTTCTGTTAATTGATGACAATGCACAGCCTGATAGAACACAAATCGTGACTGAGCCTTTGCAGGTAAATAACATATATCGAATGGATTGGCCTGCAAAATCTCCAGATCACACTATATTGGAACGCGTTTGGTCCTATTTAAAATTATGAGTGAGATTAAGAGATAATCCTCCAGAAATCCTAAATGAGCTTTCACAAGCCATACAGGAGGAATGGAACCACATCCCCCAAAGATTTATTCAAAATTTAGTACGCAGTGTGCATCGACGATGTTATCATGCTATTCGTTTGAGAGGCGGTCTAGCTAAATATTAGCTTTTAGATTATAATTTCGTCAAATTGTTCGCTATTGATTTAATAATTAGTTATTTACTTATAATAATCCTTTCATCCCAATTATAAATTTAATGTTCATTCTGATATTTAAAAGTATAGAGGAGTGTATTTATAGTTTCCATTGTTGGGCAAGCTGATTTTTGATGTGTAAACATCTACCGCGGCGGTATGAGGATAAATCTCGGCAAATGGAACGGAAATGCGCAAACCAATTCTAGCCTAGACGGTATAATAGACAATTTTGTCATTTAAAATCGTTTTAAACGGATTTTAGACGATAAAAAAGCATATTTTAAATTAAACGAACCGTCAAAAGTATTATTTCTTAATTATTATATTCGCAGTGTATTTGGATCCATAGCATAGCTTATTTTTAATGGACGGTTGAATTTAAAAAGAATTTTCGCTTCAAAATCCACGACAAATTCGTCCGAAGCCATGGCTAAAAAAGTCCGAATTTTCGTATTTTTATACAATTTTGCCGTTTAAAATCGTTTTTAAACGGATTTTAGACGATAAAAAAGCATATTTTAAATTAAACGAACTATCAAAAGTATTATTCAGATGCCCAGACGTTTAAAACAATATTATCATAGCCCTCTTCTAAAACTGAAAGTTGGTTATTGACTTTCCCAAATCAAAGGATGTTGGCCCACGATTACTAGGTAAATAAGCTGTGTCCATATGTTGATAGAATTCCTGGTGGCATTAGATTTTCGTGTCGAATTTGTGCAGTAAATTAATCAACTCCGAAGCTGCCAGTAAGTATTATTAAAGAATCCTAACTAATAATATAAATGCGAATGTGATTGTTTTTATTCTATAAACAAGCTAAAATGTATGGGTAACGGCCATAGGACGTTGAAAATACCACCTCTCGTCCGCTCACTGAAGTTAAGCAAAGTCGGGCGTGGTTAGTACTTGGATGGGTGACCGCTTGGGAACACAACGCGCTGTTGTCATTTTTTTACAACCGATGTTATAGGAAATGTTACACATCAGTCTCGAGTACTAGCAGAGTCGCTCATTTTTTTTAATGAAGACTATAACAACTGAGTTCGATGTATCCAAAAACAGCGAAATGGTGATATATAATATCGACAATTCAAAACGCGCAGGTATCGAGATCTTTTACGTTTCTAACATGTAAGGTATTTCAAATTTTAAAATGTTTAACACACACAATGCCAACTGAAACTAATCTGCTCAGGCGATTCTACTATTTTATATGTGACATATCTCTCTTTTTTTTATTAACACGCTTTTATTAGCTTCACCTGTATGTATGTTTGTTTGTTTGTTTGTAACTGACGAACGCCAGCTCGCGGTCCGTTCGGCATGTTCCCGATGAGGTAGAGGGCTGAAATTTTCAGGGGATGTAGACGAAGTAAAATGAAGATTCTGTGCCAAAACTGTAGGTCGTTATATTTTTGGAAAATTGCAAAAATTAGGTTTGTATGAATCATCTCCGATAATAGCTAGTGATTAATTAAACAAGATTATCATATACACAAGTTGATCAAACGAACATAACTCACTTTGTGTTTAGGTTGAAGGAAATCTCAGCTTACTTGGACAATATTTATTAAATATTCAAATCAAAACGCCAACGTTTCAACACTGATCAGTGTCATCCTCAGGGCTAGATTACTATGAGTCACAATTAAGACGAGCGATCATTAAGAATGAATCTCATGCCGTCACAATGGTATTTCGGTTTCGGTACTTAGTAGTACCCTCTTGGTAAACATGGCTGCTTGGGTCTTTGCTGCATTGAACTGTACTAAATTTCTGTCGCCCCAAGTTTGAACTCTCTCCAGGTCTTGATTAATTGCTGTAATTTGCTCCTGTCTGCGGTGATAAGTCTCAGCCGCTGTTAAAGGTTTTTCTGATCTAAACTGGGAGACAAGGGTACTGTCATCTCCAAATCTGTAAATAGGATTATTCGCGCCTTGAGGCACGCCCGCGTTAATGGCTAAAAGGTGTGAGATGTGTCCATCAACTGCATCGTGCAGAGATCGGTTTTTAAGGAAACTGTCAAGCCAGTTATAGAGAGAGGCTGGCAGTCCCAAGGACGGTAGTTTGTTGAGCGTCATGCCAAACTATGTCGAATGTTTTCGAAATATCCAACACAATCGCACTAGACTCTTCGTAGTTTTCAATTGCCCTACTCCATAATGTGAGTCACATAGGCCAATATATCTCATGTCGATCTCTTTTTGCGAAAGCCGTATTGGTTATAGCTGATTATTCTGTTATTCTGGAGGTACTTGAGTAGTTGCTGATTGACTACACGTTCCATGACTGGAGATTATTGGAAGCAAGGCAGTTGAGTTTGATAGTTTGAGGGTGTGGTTTTCTCGCTTTTTTGGAATAGGTTGCACTCGAGTGACTTTCCACGAAGATGGGTAAATAACTTTTCGTTAAGACAGAGAATGAAGTCTGTGAAAAAACGGGTGTTAGTTCATTGGCTCAGCTCTTTAACACGATGTCATTTATTCCGTCCGGGCCTAATCTAGTTCTTTAAGGATTTTACGAACATCACGATGATTAAATTTGACTTCTGGCATAGTAGTGTTGATGTTCGATATAGTGGGGAGAGTCTTGCCTTGGGGGACGTCCAAGGTAGAGTGCGATGAAAACATTTTGTCGAGCATGTTTGCTTTTTCCTTGGCTATAGTCGCCGTGGTGCCACGTTCGTTTGTCAAAGGTGGGAGAGACGTTTTTGTAAAGTTATTAATTACTGCCTTTGCTACCGACCAGAAATTTCTGGACCCACTGTGGCATTGCAAAAGTTTATTCCTGATCCTTTGATTGTGTTTGTCCTTAGTTTCGTCGATCACACATTTGCATTCGTTTCCTCTTCGACAAAATAATTGCGATTTTCAGCGGTCTGATTTTGCTGCCAGTACCTGCAGGCTTGCTGTTTCCTACCAACAGCTCTTTCGCATGTTGTGCTGTTTCCAACCAACAGCTCTTCGCACCAGGGCTTTCCTTTTGTTGGTAATTTGATGAAATTTGGGATGTATGCTTCTATTCCTGAGGAGCTTACTTGCGTAATCTCTTCGCAGCAGACTGACTGGTGGTCAGTGCCGAAGCAGATCTCGAGTCAAGGAAAATCTAGGTTGAACTCCCTTAGATCATCCCAGTTTGCAGAATTGTAATGCCAGATTTTGCGAGGCAATGGTGCATCCTTCTGTAGAAGTGGAAACTCACAAACCGATGTAAAAATTTGTGGTCGGAAGTACCTAATGGCGGACCAATTGTAATTGTGTACTGGTCGGGATTGGTGGTTTGAAAGAGATTCAAGAGGGCGGCGAATTCGCCCCTCTATGCGATTCGAGTTGGATGTTCTACAAGTTGAGTAAGACCACAGCTGTTAGCAAATGCTTCTCCACCTTCGTTGTCGGTCTTGTTATGATGTTTGAGCCAGTTGGTGCTGTGAGAACGTGTGAAAATTACTCCTTTATAAGCATGTATTTTAGTTGCAGACCGATATTACGGCTGTTTACAGTACAATTTAAAGATCTGACACGTTTTTAACCCAAAATTGGTGGCTTGCGAAGGTCATTTGTAGTTTTCGGTCTGATTTTCCGTTTCCGAGTTATTAGATGGCTTATCTGTTTCGAAAATATCGGGCACATGTGAACGTGTAAAAAGAAATGTATTAATTTTTTCTGAGAAAAGAATTTTTTACAGAAAATCCGGTCACTTCACAAGAATCTACGTCAAAAAACGTACAGGGTGGCATAAAGGCTGAGATAGGGGTAGTTAAAGTTTTCTTTATTTTGTTTTTTTGGTAGAGCAATAAAGGTCACTTTAGCATCTGATTGTTAGAACAACATGGCCTATTGCTGTTACAATTCGGCATTTTTACAATTTTGAATAGATAGATGCTTTTGATGTATAATTAGTTTTGATGAAATAGGTACGTCTTTTAAAGTTCTGACATGTATTTGTATATTTAATTGCGTAAAATTTCCTTGAAAACGTGTACGAGAAGTAATCACAAATAGTAGTTTTTACAAAACAATTGCGGGTCTGGTAATTAGATATCTATACAAGACTGATCAAGTTTTCTAACTTTACAGGTAAAATTTACAAATAGGCGATTTCTGAACGCATTTCTTTATAAAAAAAGTCGCATGTTCAAGCAGTGATTTTATATTTATTTATATAGGGTAACCCAAAAGTGCCAAAAATCAAGATTACAAACATAACTTGCAAACCCAAGTGAGCTTAAACGCACATAACACACATTAAAGGCAAATAAAATAAAATGGGAGATTTCTCAAACTTGAAGATCATTCTAGTCACTGTTTATGAAACCAATACCCCTGCTGCTTGCTCACCTGCACGCGTCATCATATTCATTTTAGCGATGTTCGGTCCGATTTACTATATCTCTATTTGAATTCATGTTGTTACGTTTTTCCGTGGGTTCTGACGAAATCACAAATTTTACTGTTTTGCAATAATACTCTCTTTATTCTTTATCACTCTATACACTCAAGCACACTAGACCACTCTTATAACTTTACAACTACAATTCTGATCTCAATGATTAACTAACTCAACACGCGTTCTGCCTGGCTTTTATGTATAATCTAATATCTATCGCGAATACTCCGGACGAAGCGAGGCTTCTCTACATTATTCTCGACCAGAGATAGAGAGAATTCCGCAGTTCCTGAATCTTCGCGGCCGGCATTGACTCATACGTAGACGCGACAAGGCTAGTTCTATAGGGTAGCACAAAAACATTCGGATGGTTGCTAGCCGTGACAATATTATTAAAAAACAAAACAGCTGACTGATTAGATAGCCGATTTAAAATGAACTAGCACAAATACCTCAATACGCAAGCCCGAAATAAAAGGACGACGTTCCTGTTGGTTCAACTATTATACTTCAAAGCACGTGGAGTTGAATACCTGTTTCGGTACGACATAAGCTATGGTTATGGTGAGTAGAACGAAATTCCTGTAGAACTAAAAATTAAACTGAAAAATCCAGTATATTTTAATATTTGTTCTTTGTGGCTTAGGCAAAATAAATTACAAAATCCTATTCTCTATGATCGCATCACCCAAATAAATGTTATTTCCGTTCTATTATAGTTATTTCAACTATGCACAATATTAAAAATAATATTTATCGCCCTTGTTTATATTCCATAGAATTTTCATTCTCGATGAAAATGGAGATTTATTTCATTTCGCATACATCAAGTTTCATATGCGAGATTTATTGGCGGCATTATTAGATTTCCTTTTAAGCGTTCCATTGTGCTACATTGACTCTCTCCAAATTTAAATAATTTAAAAGGATATTAGGCTTCAAATTTTGGCTTTAGTAGGCTCTTACAACCACTATACTATTTTTAATAATATATATATAGAAATGGCGATTAATTCTAGCAATTCACAAAAAAGTATTTTTGGGAGCTATTTGACCGATGAAATTACATTATCCACTAAGTTGCTATAAAAAAATATATACAATCCTCTATAGATCATTTGGTGGAAGCTATACATAACACCTCAAATTAATTTATTCCTCTCCACAGATAATCAATGCCAACATTTTGAACATGCCTTTAGGACATACAAAATATATATTCCCATCGCTGAACCATTATACAAACTAATTTATTTATTTCCTTATTTACAACTTCTACAGACTCACATCCAATTATAAAGCCGAGCCACTGAACATTAACAATAGACTAGAAGGTTCACTCTCAGTCGGCACTTTTGATTTAGAGCTTACAAAGGCGAGACGCCAGACTTCCATGACACGATTAAATACGAGGGGGATGCGTGGCACGAGGCCTGAGCGGTTAACCAGCATTTCACAAGGTTCCGTGATGGGGAAAGGAGGAAAATGATGGGCTTAGAGTGAACCTTCTAGTCTATTGTTAATGTTCGGTGGCCGAGCAGAATAATTAATTCTAGTATTACAAAGGTTTGTAGTCAACTAAAATATTTAATTTAGTTTCTTAATCGTAAACGTATTCATGTTAAAGATATCACAATCATCCCGAATTATCACTAACAACACAAAAAGTTATAGGACTTCTTGTTTTATAAGTCGGTATATAAAATTTGACTAAACTTGATAAATTAGGGTCGTTCATCAAGTGAAACAGTTTCCATAACGTTAAGATTTTCTAAATGTTTAAGATGGGATGTTTTCGTAATATCTGCTTCTGGCATATGTAACTGATATATTTTATTTTCATTAAACTATATATAATAATATCTTAAACTCGTATTTTGCTATTGTTTCAATGTAGAATTTGTGATCCTCTTAATACGGATACCAAGTCAATAACCAATACTTCAAAATATTCCTAACGGAAGAAACATATAACGTCCTAGTAAATTCTTGATTCCTAATTAATCTAGCTATAAAGGCGTATATTTTGCAGTGTCGTTATTAATTTCAGATGCCTGTGTTGTGAATCAAATATATCCCCAGGATCCGGCATCTCAGTAAAATGGGAAAATGCTCCTCCGGTAATTTTGTATTAAAAATTTAGTTTTTTTTTTCTGCTGCAGCAGAAGATATGACACTTGCTGATGTAAAATTGCCAACTATTTTAACTTGTAATTAGCAATTCCAAATAATCTTGAAGAGCTTGGCTAACACAATGGGAATAGCAATTGTCCAAGGTTAGAAAGCTACGAGGGACCTGAAGGTAGCCAAAAACATTCAGAATAATATCGTGTAACAACTACTTGCTACAGCCTATTTTGTAGATATGACTGAAACAAAAATGCGAGACTCGTTTAAATACCTTATCAAAGTCAGTATAGGTTTCATGAACTTAGTATTTATTGTTAAGACTTTCCGCCATGTCTTGTTTGATATTGCATAAATTAGCAATATTTGATGTTTTATTTAAAAAGCCATACTGTCGATGTGCGATCTTACATAGTAAAAAAACAGTAAATACATTTATATATAACTGATTGAAATATATTTGCTAGACATGATAACAGAGCAATTTGTCTATGATTTTGTACATCTCTTCGTTCTTAACCCAGATATGCCTACTGTACGTTTAAACTAATATCATGCAAATTTCTCCATGTGTAAAGACCCTTTTAAATGTGTTAGCAATATATAATTAATAAGATGATACCTACCCTTAAGGATGCGGCCAGCGCAACTTATGTGCTCCAACTTGCTCGTCGGCGTGGGAGTGGGTCAATTGTTTACTCTTGACCAGGGCGCCACCAGCTTGAAATATCCAAATTCCCAGACTCAAACTAAAAGATCTTCGGCCTTAAGAATCCATAAGGGCGATCCAAAATCAATGACTATCTGCTACACAAGGGCGATTTAAAATCAAACTACTATCAACTACACTTGTTTAGTTGAGGTATTTCAGAGCAAATAAAAACAGCAACGTTCGTGCAGATTTAAGTTTATTGGCGTTCGTTAGGTTTGACGGTGACGTGTTGCCATATTTCTCTCAATAAACAGAATTAAAAAAGAATGTAAGAGCTTGATTGGAAATAAATAATAACTTGATATATGCTCACAAATATTGACCTAGATCATATCAGATGTAACAGTGTAACATAATCAATGATTACGGAAGATCCAAAACAATTCTAACTAATTAAAGATAAACGCAACATGCATAAGGTTTCGATCGTCACATCAACTAATAATTAAAAGTTATCCGTCTAGTTGTAGCTACTAAAATTTGTGGGCGTGTACCATGGTAGACGACTCGCAATGGTACATAAATAAACCTTAAGATTCAGTTTATGAGATACCGTTATATAAAACTACTATAATCAAACATTTAGTCAGTCAGAACATCAATGTTTATCATTTACCACCATATGAATTTAATTGTAAGAATAATGAAATATAGCATAAAAAACTATGAGCATTAATTGAATCACACTAGTAAATATAGCAGTTATTTAGATATGCATTGGTAAGCTTTGCTTACACCATCACAGTTCCAAAATAAATATGTCAATACCACGCAGAGAGAAATAAAACACGCAAACTAATACAACGCTGGAAAATACTAATAACACGCCAATACCATTATGTCGAAAGATCACAAATATAACCTAAACTTATCTTTACTGTCTTCGCCGATTAACACCTCCGGCCTTCTGCACGGGGACTACTGCTAAGTACCTTGGAACCCATAAACTGTCTCAGTGGCATTTGAGGTAATGTCTACCTCTATGGCTACAGTCGGTACCAATGAAACACAGCCAACTGTATTGACTAGTAGCTACTTGGTTAGCTACTTAATCTCTCTTCAAGCAAAGCTTCCTCCAAACCAAAAATAGCTCCAAATAACATTAACTTGTTCCATATATAAATAACTCCAGGCAAAAATAGCTCCCAGGAAAAAGTAGCTCCCATAAAAAACTGGCTTCCATGAAAAAACTGGTTCCCATAAAAAAAACTGGCTCTCAGAAAAACCCTAACTAGGTAGGGTTTTTCGATGGTGATAACGAATTGGGAGCAATGCTCTCTCCTATATGTATACCTTGAGAAACGAAACGGCGTATTTTATTCCGGAATCCACCGCACGTGGTAAGTCACCAAAAGTAATCTTGACTTCAGGCAAATCCAACCAATCCATAGTCAAGCAATTTACTACAGCAACCTAGAAACGATGCCACTTTTTAGCCCGAAATAAATATAATCCCCCTTTAGGGTGAATTAGAAATCCTCAAACTTTTTATCAGGCATACGCACTTCCCTCCTTCTTTTTGAGAGTTTTACAAGAAAATAGAACAAGGTCAGGTCAAGATTGACCACCTAGAACGCAAAATTCAATGTTGAAAAGCCAGAAAAAATTCGGCTCACATCGTCCTGCGACATACGCAAAATACCACAAGCTGGTTGTCACCAAATTTACTAACATCTGCAATATGCAATGAAACGTACTTAAGGTTGTATGATATTATGCATTGCTGGCAGGACCAAGAAATCCAACGATAAATCCATTATTGAAAATGGCCAAACCACCAGAAACTAATTCATTCCGGCACGCGGTCATTTAAAAATCCTAACAGCAAATTGATTTCAAACTCGTAGGGTAAGTATGGTTTACCAAATCATTTAAAAATGCATTATAGTGTATTATTTATGGTTAAAATATACTGAAGTTGAGCATTTCATATGTATGGCACAAAAATTTACTTTCTTGCGGTTTCTACTGGGTGCTAATACCTACTGAACGTTTAAACGTACAGTAGACTTATATATATACAGGGTGCTACAAATTCGTTTCTTTGTATGGGTATCTCCAAAACCGTAAGAGATACGAGGTCGGTTAAATTGGGGTAAAGTTGCGCAATTTAAGGGTGATTGACATGCTGTCGAGAAATTTAGAAAATTCCGTCTACTTCCGGAGATATCCGTAAAAAAACGAAAATCATCTATTTTATTTTTATTTTTTCCTACGTTTGTTTGAAGAGATAAAGTAAAATAAATGTCACATTCTTATTGTCACTTTTTCTCCTCTACAAGCTGGCGTTATCAAATTTTATATCCGACGTTTCGCTTTCGAGCCCCCTTCATCAACTTCATTTTTTTAAATACGGACCTGGAATTTTTATCTACTTTTTAAAAAGCCTTTGGTATCCTAAAACCAACGATGTATCGCACTTATCAATAAATCGGCAAATCTAGATTTTTTCCATAAGAGATAATGTGTTAGACAGAGATGGGGCGATCTTTTCTGACCCGATTTCACTTATGACAATATTTGTTACCACTATCGGAGAAGTGTGATATATCGCTGGTTTTGGGAGACGAAGGGCTTTTTAAAAATTAGATAAAAAATCCAGGTCCGTATTTAAAAAGATTAAGTTGATGAAGGGGGCCCGAAAGCGAAACGTCGGATTTAAATTTTGATACCGCCAGCTTGTAGAGGAGAAAAAGTGGCAATAAGAATATGACATTTATTTTACTTTATCTCTTCAAACAAAGGCAGGAAAAAATTAAAATAAAATAGATGATTTTCGGTTTTTTACGGATATCTCCGGAAGTAGACCGAATTTTCTAAATTTCTCGACTGCATGTCAATCACCCTTAAATTACGCAACTTTGCCCCAATTTAATCGACCTCGTATCTCTTACGTTTTTCGAGATACCCATACAAAGAAACGAATTTGTAGCACCCTGTATATACTTAAATGTATATTAAAATTGCAAATAGGCACTTCGAAAACAATTTCCAAGAATATGAACTTTAATTTATTTTAGTTTAATTTATTTTAGTGCTTTAACCTTCAATGGCTTGTTGGCAGAACTAGAGCAAGATATTCATGATTATAGAACAAATATTAACGAGCATAATATCGTAATAATTCTACCTTCAAGGAAGGCAAACGAAGATTTCATTGAAGAGAGGGATGACCAAAACGTTATATTGGTAATTTACCTGTCTGCTAGTAATTAGCCGGAGGAAAAAGACTGACAAAATAATGAAGTAGTTGAAGATCTATGGGAAGAGAGTGATATCTTGCGGTTATTGACCTTATAAAATCTCTGTAGCATATGAAAGTATGCCAATTATTGTTTATTATTTTTGTGGTCAACCATATAAACTCTGAGAATTATCAAAGCAATATCCTGTCGAATATGTTGCCAGCTATTGAAGAAGTTTGTGATCTCTACACATTCCAGCAGGATGGAGCGCCTGCTCATACATCTCGGGAAACAGTAAGGTTTCTGCAAGGACAATGTCTCGATTTTATTGAACCCAACAGTTGGCCTCCAAACAGTCCATATCTCAATCTGGTTGAGTATTGTATATGGGGACTGTTAGAAAACATGGCATATTAGAACCACACCTTTGAAACAATTCATCAACTAAAAGATCAGATTGAGGAATGTTGGACAGAATTTTCACAAGAAGTAGTTACAAGTGCAATTGGACAATTTCGCCGAAGGCTGCAAGCAATCGAGATTTAAGGTTCTGCTATTTTTATTATATTTTACTCAAAGTAACTAAGTTTAGCCATTAACAGGCTTAAAAATACTGGTGGCTATTTTGCGCCTCTTGGTGAATATTCAATTTATATTTGTACAACATATAATATATTTAATACATTGATAATTAATGAGCTATAAGCCCGTCTCGAAAAAATCATTAGCACATCCAGCTTCATTATTGAAGGCAATTTATTGACGACAATAGAATGTATAACAATATTCACACCAAAACTAACTTTTATCTGCAGGTTAAGCATTCAGGAAAAATCTCTCAATGGAAAATCATAAAACAGTTCGTGTGGAAAGGGTTTTCTGCGCCCAGTTTTATCCAAAGATAAGCGTAAAGTTAAATGGCGCATGGAATGTATTTTATATATATTCTTAGCGCCTGTACAGGTCGATAGTAAATATTGAAATTTTACAGCGAAATCACTTGAGGTAACGATGCCCTGCTTGAATTGTGTTGTAGTGTAAAATTTTACGACGACACGTTCTCGAGAAGATGTATAAAATCAGTATGATATACAGCAGGATTTTATCTGATGAAGGAAATTTTTACCACAAATATTTTTATTGTTATTTTCTGGCGAGGAGAGATGTAATTCTTTGCTTATTATGGATATAACTTTACATGCATTCTTTTATCGAATATATGATTTAAATTTTCCTACTTGAAATAATAAATTCTATTCAAAATTATAGGATACTTATACGTAAAATGCATTACTCACAAGAGCTACTATATATTACACATATTTAGAAATAGTGACCCAGTGCCCGGTATTAATTTCAAATACGTTGCTAGCTCCATCCCTAAACTACGTTTAACGCAGTATTGCCGTATTCTAATTTATTATTTCGATAACGTGTTATATAAAAAAAAAACTTAATTTCTTGGAAAATGGCTAATTTTTCCCAAATAAATATACCTTACCTTTTTGAAAGAGGAATGAAAAAAGTATTTAAAAAATTAGTTTTCATAATACCCCTCTGGAATCTATCATTTTTGACGTCTCTGTGGAGCAAAGAAAGTAAGTCCTCCGGTGCGCCCGCATGGAAAAAGTTTTTCATAATACCTCTCTGAAAACTATCATTTTCGACGTCTCTGTAGAGCACAGAAAGTAAGTCTTTTCGGTCCGGGCACGGGAAAAATTTTCCCGGTTCCTAATTATGGAGCGGGAAAAGTTTTCCCGTTCCCTGATTTTAAGTGCTAAATTTGCAGTTATTTAGTTACAGAATAAGCATAAAGTGTAATAAATTGGGTTAAAATTATACAGCGATGGTTAATATAGTACATAGTCATAGTCAATAGTCTAATTTTAAGTAAAATTATTTTATTTATTCTGACATTACTTGTCACAAATACTTCAAAATTAGCTGCCTATTCAATTACAACAAAGCATACAAACACATTTACATAGCAACGCTTGATGAATATTAGATAAATACCTGTCTTGCTTGTCTTGCAAGTTTGACGTTTGCTTTCATTTGAATACAAAATGTATTATGACATGATTTTCGATACGTAAAATTATAATAATTTTATGTTTATGTCTTGATTTCAAATAGGTATTATGAAAAATGTCGTTTATTACACGTCCAGAAACAGCTTTTCCTGTGCTTGCACGACTTCCGGTGTTCGGCTACTTCTCACACCAGAAACTGTCGTACGCGCACCGGAAAAGCCTAGTTTCCGGACTGGTAATGAAATATACTATTCCGGTGAGGATGCACGGATAAAATTTTTCGCGAAAAACTTTATCGCGTTCCCTAATTTCAAGTGCTAAATTTGCAGTTATTTAGTTACCAAATAAGCATAAATTATAATAAATTGGGTTAAAATTATACAGCGATGCAGTCTACAAAATTAATCTAATACATTTTAGCATTAATAGTCTAATTTTTAAGTAAAATTATTATATTTATTCTGACCTTACTTGTCACTAACCCACGATACACCTACACACGGTATGTCAGCGAGCATACATATTCTGTTTTCTTACTAATGTGATGTAACGTGTGTCGCACACTTTTAGATATGCCATTTAAATAACACTTTATTTGGCGGACAAAATAATATATTATGGGTAAAATGTTTAGAGGTTCATTGGGGTTTCAAATTCGTGGGGCAGCATAAATTAGTTGACTACCGTCATAGGTAAAAAACAGATTGAAATTAAAAATCAGTAGTGCATATATATAAATATATTATATTATATTTTTGCAGTGAATACTTATTTGGCTTCATTAGAGGAATTGGTAAAGAGTTATTCAATTTGTATGAGACTAAGTCAAGTTAACAGAAAGTTGATTGGGCGACTAACCTAAACTCACCAAATCTATTAAAATTGAGTATAACGTATCGGAAGCGGCTCAGCTAAGTAAAATAAGTTGAGATTAAGTGATACTAACTGATAGTTGATTAGACGACTAACCTAAACTAACCAAATCTATTAAAATTGATTATAACGTATCGGAACAGGCTCAAACAAGTAAAATAAGTTGAGACTAGGTGAAGATAATCGAGAGTTGATTAGACAACTAACCTAAACTAACCAAATCTATTGCTGCTAAACCAAAATTAACCAAGTCTATTAAAAGTGTTTATAACGTATCGGAACCGGCTAAAATAAGTTAAATAAGTTGAGACTAAATGAAACTGACCAGAGGAAATCTGTTATGTTCAAATCAAGATTTATTAAATGCAACAAGGGTTTTAGAAAAAACATTTATTCAGAAAGTTAGCAATGCTATGATTAAACTAACCAACACAGAAGCTCCTTACGAGGTGCTTCTGTGTTTATCAAGAACCTTTACATATATCAGACTACGAGATTTAAATCCTGAAATTAGTTTTATAAACATTAAAAAACGATTGGAACGTAAAATGCTGAAATTTACTAATGGCAAAAACATTTAAAATAAAATAATAATTTTTCTGTTTTGGTCTCTTTTACCTCATTTTTATAAACTAAACAAAGTAAAAATATTTTCAGTATTTACTATTTTCTCTACAGAGTTTGGGAAAATTGTTATAAAGTATAGAAAAAAGATACTTATTTAGATATAAGGTCGAGGGGTTTTCTTTTATTTTCCTGTTAATGTGATATAATGTGAATATCATACTATGTTTAGCCATACTTAGAATAATAATTCATAAAATATAATTTATTTCAAAATTCGTTAAAAAGAAGTCGCGAATAATACAGTACACGTGATAGAAGGGAATACTTCTTTATCGATTCCATAAGAAAGAAAAAGTATGAGAGAATCATATATTTTATCTCTCTCGCAAAATGACAATTTCATAAACCGTGTCGTAACGCAGGCTTGAAAATGACTCTCATTCAGCCAAAGAAGTATTCACTTCAAAAACATTTGCAATCGATTCGTCTCTCAATCCCCAATCTAACGCGGGCGCGGCTAGTTTTGCTTAGTCTCAACTTATTCGAGCTGGTTCGGATAGCTTATAATCAATTTTAATAGATTTGGTTAGTTTTGTCTAATCAACTGTCGATTAGTTTCACTTAGTCTCAACTTATTTGACTTATTTGAGCCGTTTGCGCCTTTAGGCTAGTCATCTTATCAACTATCGATTAGTTTTACTTAGTCTCAACTTAGTTTACTAATTTGAGCCGTTTCCGATACGTTGTAATCAATTTTAATAGATTTGGTTTGTTTAGGTTAGTCGTCTAATAAACTTTAGGTTAGTTTCACTTAGTCTTAGTCTCAACTTATTTTACTTAATTGAGCCAGTTACGATACGTTATAATCAATTTTAACTCATTTGGTTAGTTTAGGTTAGTCGTCTAATCAACTTTCGGTTAGTTTCACTTAGTCTCAATTTATTTCAGTCATTTGAGCCGGTATCGATACGTTAGAATCATTTTTAATAGACTTGGTTAGTTTAGGTTAGTCGTCTAATCAACTTTCGATTAGTTTCACTTAGTCTCAACTTATTTTACTTATTTGAGCCGGTTCCGATACGTTACAATCAATTTTAATAGATTTGTTTAGTCTATGTTGGTCGTCTAATCAACTTTCGGTTAGTTTCACTTAGTTTCAACTTATTCTACTTACCTGAGCCGCTTCCCGTACGTTATACTCAATTTTAATAGATTTGGTGAGTTTGGGTTAGTCGTCCAATCAACTTTCGGTTAGTTTGACTTAGTCTCATAAAAATTGAATAACTCTTTACCAATTCCTTTCATGAATCCAAAGGAGTATTCACTTCAAAAATATAATATAATTTGATGTACTACTGTTTTTTAATTTCAGTCTATGTTTTTTTACCTCTGATGGTAGTCAACTACTTTATGCCGCGTCGCGAATTTGAAACCCCAATGATCCTCTAAACAAGTATGACTTTTTTTACCCATAATATATTATTTTGTCCGCTAAATAAAGTAATAATCCCAAATAAAATAAATTATAATCCTCATCCTGTGTTATTTAAATGGCATAACTAAAAGTTTGCGACACGCGTGACGTCACGTTAGGCAGAAAACAGAATATGTATGCTCGCTGACATACCGTGTGCAGTAAACCAAACTAGCTGCCCATTCAATTATAATAAAGCATACGAACACATTTCCACAGCAACGCTTGATAAATACCATGACGATCCTAGACGGGCAGTTAAAACGCGACTGTTTTGCCGCTAGCAAATAAAGAAAACTTTTGCTTCTAAATGACGCTATCTAAATGAGCATTTTTGCTGCTGCCTCAGTCGGCGTTGAAACAGCCACTGGCCGTTGCAACACCTCTGGAGGCGTTGCGCCCGCTAGCGTCATAAACGCCGATCAATCTACATGAGGCGAAAATACGCAGTTATGCCGCATCTACGCAGGAGGCACCTTCTCTGCAGGATGATTACTATTTCTCATGATGGTATATATTTTCGCAATATGTTCACTCATCAAACCAAGCAGCTCATGAAATAAAAACACCGATATATTCTGAAAGAATTGATCAGGATATCTTCTATGCAGGTTGAACCTGACGTGAAACTGCCCTTTTGAGAGCCGATTTGACAACGTGGGGTCAGTCCACCAACGTCTTTTTTGGCGAGGGTTCTTTCTACAAATATCTTCCAATAACAGAAGTCCCGCTACACAGCCGATTTATACAGTGTCCATTTTGTAACGAACTACAACACTGTGACATTGTGATACTAGCGATATGAAACATATCGTTCATTACACGTCCAGAAACAGCTTTTCCCGTGCTTGCAGGATTTAGAGCGCGCACCACTTAGTTTCCGGTCTAGTAATGAAATATACTATTTCAACTCTGTAAAATGACACCTGCAAAATTTTGGCCTAACAAGTGTGGTGGTAAGTCCATTCCTGACTTCCCTGACGATGTAAAATATCTGCTGTAGTATAGTTTTATGGGAGCTTACATAAAATATTAAAATTTCATTAAATTATACAAATCGGTTTAAAAGTTAGAGCTAAAAAAGTAAATCGATGGGTACTCTTTAGTGCTCTAGATCTCCGTTAAGGGGCATTTTAGGATTTTTGTTTCTATGGCAAGTTAGGGTTATCTTGGTTTAGCCATTTTCACACATCTAAAATAGTATATTCTTAGATGTAGCCTTCTTCAAGTATAAGCTTTAAAGAAATGCATTTTTTTTCAAATGTTAAAATATCAATATATTTATGTAATGCGTACCTTTCAGTAAAAACCGTATACTTTTAAACGATATTCACAAACAACATGAAAACAAAATGTAATGTGGAAAATGTTCTCTAAAATTTGCATTATTGTTAGTTAATTCAGCTTATCCATAGTTATCAACGCATGTAATTATGAGGATAGAAATTGACATGAATTTATAAACTTTAAATAAATTAACAGTTTCTCGCATAAAATTTAGTCATAATTTAAATTGCATAACTATATTTTTTGAAGTGAAACTTTTTTACACACGGAAGGGTAGTTCGTTTCATGCGAGTTGCTATGTAACGAAAACATGCAACGCTGCCTAGTCGAGTGAGTAGTGGGCCGCGAGTGCGTCTGAATGCAACGTTCGTTTAGCCAGTAGCGTGTTATACGATTACACGTTATTTTTTTTTAATTTTTCTTCTCTGACAAAATGATTTGTTCTACCAAAGAGCATTAAGCACCGATTATATCAATCAGTTCATAAGAATGGCATATCTCCAGTAAAAAAATTGATTGAAGTAGCTACACGTCATTATTAGCATTTACATAACAATTACTAACATCTTGATGATCATCTCAAACACATTTCATTTTATAATAATTTTTCATATTCAATATTCATGTAAGGATTAAATACAAACACTGTATTTCTATTTGTAACTTAGAGATAAATTTCATTTACATTTTTTCTTACAGAATGGTAAGCATTTTATCCTCGGGCAATTGATAAATAATCCACGCAGATGCGGGGACAGAATTCCTTAATAATGTGTTTATGCGATATTCCAAAATTTAAAGACATTGCAGTTGGGACATGGAAAACATATTCGATATAACTTTTAAAACGTGACATAATAAAAGGGTATCTAATTTGTATCATGCAAGATAGGTTCTGAAAACGATGTTTCATAAATATCGTATGTTGTCCCTATATTTTATTCAAGGTTCAATACGTCATCAATACGTTGATGGACACAACTCAGACACATTGACCATTAACGCGGACGTGCCTCAGGGTGCAATGCTTTCACCAACTCTGTTCCTCATCTATATTAATGACCTACTGGCCGAAACGAATAATCCTGTTTACAATTTTGCAGAAGACAATACCCTTGTCTCTCAATTTAGATCTGAAAAACCTTTACTAGCGACTGAGACTTATCACTGCAGATAGAAGCAGATTTCAGCAATTAATCAACACCTGGAGAAAGGTCAAACTTGGGGCGACAGAAGTTTGGTCCAGTTCTATTCAGCAATGACCCAAGCAGCCACGTTTACCAAGAGACGTTTTTAGCACGTTTTGAAATAGACAAAAATTTATTATATCTATAATCAGAAACAATGCTTTAGAAAAAGTAAGACGAAAATTTACTGGAAAAAAATGTTATTTTTTGTTAATTTTTGAGTTATAAAAAAAATAAAAAAATTTAAATGTAGGGTTTTTAGTAAAGTTTTTGCCCCCCATATAGAGCAGAATGAAAACTCTTATAGTATACAGGGTGGATCAAAAGGAAACGTTTTTTTTTAAATCTAGCCCCCTTTTTTATCAAAATTTTTGGTTCTACGCAAAATGTTAAACACTTTTTATATAACACACTATAACTACTCTCAATACTTAAGGCGTTATTGACAGTTAAAATTCTGAATTTTTAAAGTTTGGTATGTGATAAATAACAAACCGGCCATGACAAAACCATAAATTAAGCGCAAACTGACACTTTAGTAATAAACAAACTTAATTTTAAGTTTTATCATGGCTTATTTGTCATTTATCACATACCAAAATTCAAAAATTTAGAATTTTAACTGTCAATCACGCTTTAAGCATTGAGAATTGAGATTTTTCTTTTTGCTCTATACGGGCGCAAAAACTACACTAAAAATCCTACATTTCCATTTTTTTTATAACAAACATTATAATGAACCTAATCTAACTAACCTAATCAAACTACACTATTTTATAAACATATTTTACTCTCAGTCTTCGTCAGATGATTCAGTATCTAAAATATTGGGATTTTCTATATCGTAATTTACATTGGGACATTTCAGAAGAGCGATTGCTTCTGAGGACAAGTTCTTATTGCGTTTTGGTGGGATTGGTCTTTTAGATGAGATTAGTGGATCTGAGGAAACAAGGAGGCGATTAAAGTTATCATGCAAATTATCGATTCGGGGTGTTTTCTTTGCAAAGTTTAATCGGTAATTCTTAATATTCTTGTTGCTCGCCTCCTGTTGGTAGTACGAATGAACTTATTATTTGTGACCCATGAAGTAAAACTCGATGTACTGAGGTAGGCATTGGATACCAGGGATATAAGGATGAAAATAATTTCGCTGTTTCAATTGCATAATCATGGAATTTTTCTGAATCAATGTCATATCCAAACGACAAAGTTTGCAATATGAAATGGAACCGCTTTAAAAGTCTGATATCAATTTCACAAATTTCAGCAACAACAGCACATTTTTCAGAAATTTGCGTGCTGTATTGCCGTCATTTGACGAACCAAATCCAGGTTTTGGTTTATCCACAATTTACCCTAGGCGTGAGTGTAATTGCAATTGGATACGCTTTTTTGAATTTGCAACTTTTGTTTTTCCCTCAGCGCTTCTCGCTTGTCATTTTGTAATACATTGCTTGTATGCTAAATGTAGCAGACACTCAAAAAAGCGTATCCAAGCGTGCAATGTGAACAAACCAAGTCTTAAATAATCTTTGTTTATTACTGACCTAAGTGACACTTTTTCAATATCATTGAATTGCTTTGATGTTGCCCCGCACACAAAATTATTTTATACGGAGGCAAAGTGATACTTTTCATGGCGCGCTCGTGTTTAACAGCCGAACGGAGTGAGGCTGTTAATAGAGAGCAAGCCATGAAAAGTAACTTTTCCTCCAAATAAAATATGCTGTTTTTTCTTCAAATGTCCATAAATTAATGCAAAAACATATCTTTTTAATAGTAATAATTAATAATTATTAAAGATAAGTGGGATCGCAAGGCGGCTAAGACCGGTGTCGGTAAATAGGCACAGGTTGTTGCTATAGCAATGCAACATAAAGCTGTCAGTGGACACTGTCAATAATAATTATTTTTTTAAGATTGCATCTCCGATTGCGTTTTAATTCCGTATTGATAAGCAGTTATTGAGTAAGTTCGATTAAATAATAACCAATTTGTTCCTAAATTAGTGATTTTTAGAAATGCAGTGCACAAATTGAGTGATAAATACAAATTTTTGTTTAATAATTCTTAAGTTGTTGACGTTTGTTTTATTGTTTGTTTGTATCTATGTTGCTATGCTAACACTTTTACCTCCGCCGGCGGAAAAGTGAAAAGTAAAGCTCCGGCGGAGGAAAAATGAAACTTCACGGTCGCCTACACAGTCGAGTAATGACAGATTTACTGACGTTTGAAGAAAAAATAATATACTATTGTGTAGAGTTATTGTGTGTTAGGGCATTTCAGACTTTAACATCTATCATTGTCAGTAAAAGATCATATGATATTTCAACATTAATATCTCCCAATTTGGTACTAAAAGGAACCAGAGTTTTTATTTGAGAATCCATATTCGCTTTTTCTTGATTGGTTAATTCTTTTGTTTCTTTACAAAATTGAAGTTTGATGGGACGACAAATACGTGCTGAAGAAGGCCTTAAATTCTGCCAGATTATAACATCGTGCTTACTGAGACTGAAGACTGAGTCTAATGGGTACAATAGAAGTGAAAGAAAAATACTAGAATCCGAATTAGATTCATTATTTAAGCTCTGCTTATACTCTGATTGGCCTGAAGATCCATCAAAACCCCACTTGCAGAATAAGGTAAATTTTAGTATGTTATTGTTGGACAGATTTATTTGGGTCAAAACCTCCGATTGTACTTCAAGTAATCTCGGAAATGTATGATTCAACAGTTCTTTAAGTGAAATTTCTGCCTGATTTTCACTTACAAGTATATCTTTAGTGTAGCATTTTTTTCTTTGCTTCTAAAACATGATCATATGATGGATACAAATAGCAGTTATTGCTTAACGCTAGCTTTCGTATTAATTTATATTGAAATTTGGATAACTTTGCCAAAGGAAACTGTAGCCAAAGAAAACGGCATCAACTCCAGTAAGCCTTGAATAGTCATTGTTCTTATGTAGAGCTTTAAAAAAGTCCTTTGCTTTTGCAGGCTCTTGATTTATAACTTTGAGTAGTCTTGAAGCACTTGGTTGTTTTT
>MU189348.1:17701-52762 GCA_016904865.1 Pissodes strobi | reverse complement strand
AACACTATTAAAATTCTACCAGCAGATAAAGGTAATTCAACCGTAATAATGAATTGCATTACTTACGATGAAGAGATAATGTCTCTTTTAAATGACGGTAATTACTCAATACTAAATCACAGCTTATGGTAAGCTGTGACTAAATAATGATTCAACACAACGTATTGAGAGACAGATATACAATATGTTAAAAAAAAAAACAAAAAACAATTCAATATTCAATGACATAGAAGGATTCAAACTGACCCCACACAACAGTAAAACACCTCATTTTTATGGAGTACCAAATATATATAAACTAAATATTCCTCTACGTCCAATAGTCAGCTGTATAAATTCGCCAACACACCCCATTGCTAAATATCTACTCAACATTCTTAATCCACTTGCTAACAATACTAACTCATATATAAGAAATTCACAACATTTTTTAGAGAAACTTTCACAAATTAATTTAAATCCTAACGATACTCTGGTAAGTTTTGATGTTGTTAGTCTATTTACCAACGTACCTGTTGATAAAACTTTAAATATTGTAAGAAATAAATTAACAAATGATACTAACCTTGGTGAAGGTACAAAACTTAATATTGGCACAATACTCGAATTACTTACTTTTTGCGTAAAAACTACTTATTTTCAATACAATACCCATTACTATCAACAAAACAATGGTATGGCAATGGGTTCGCCTTTATCACCTTTATTAAGTAATATTTTTATGGAAAATTTTGAATTAAATTCTGTTGAAAATTATCGATATAAACCTTTAATTTGGTGGCGTTATATAGATGACATTTTTTCAATTTATCCATGTAACGAACATTTTCTTAACGATTTTCTAAATCATATTAACACCAAAGAACCCACAATCCACAATCAAGTTCACTATAGAAAAAGAAATTAATGAACAACCAAATATCAGACAAAATCAAAATAGACCTATTACGAACCTCTTTATTCCTTATATTCCTGGTTTATCAGACAAAATAAAACGAATAGGTAATAAATTTAACATTCGTACAATTTTCAAAACAGAAAGCACCCTTAGATCTAAACTAACAAAAACAAAACCACTTAATGAAAATGAAACTACTAAAAATGTTATCTATAAAATACCATGTGAATGTAATAAATTTTATATAGGTGAGCCCTGTAGACCATTATCAAAACGTATAAAAGAACACAAAAATTATATTAGAAATGCACAATTCCACAAATCACACATTTGTGATTGTTGATAACAATCACAGAATACGATGGAACGCTTCTAGTATTTTGACAAAGGAGCCTTCATCTAAAAAACGTAAAATTAAAGAAAGTGCTTTAATTTTATTAAATAAAGATGAATGTGTTGCTTCAACTTCTGTTAGTTTTAATAGCACATGGTTACCTTTGCTAAAAACTGAAGTTGATAAGGGACACTTAAAAATTAACTAATCCTTTGAACAAAAATCATTAAATTCTTCCTAAGCGAATAACACCCAATTATAGATATATAAAACTTCAAAAACAAATTAATTTACAAAATAACACCTCATTATCACACTAAATATCAGTTAACCAGTAATTAAATATGGCGTTATAACTGTCATCTTGTCAAAGTCAGTTCAAAGCCTGACAATCTGTAAGAGCTTTTTACTGTTTTATTGTATATTGTATTTGCTAACCATTTTCATTTTTAGTTTTTTGCCTTTCTTGAAAACGATAGCCGACTTGCTATGGAATCGACGATATATAGGTACACATTTCATTAGGGTCACTAAACTTGCACTTGTGCAGTTTACCTCCTGGAATCTGGGCCGAAGGGGCTCTATAACAATCAGAGACTATTGATTTTTCGTGTACTGTGATAACAATTCAAGCCAAGTTTAATCATTTGTGGAGCCAAAGGCAATCAATTCCAAGGTAAAAATGAATCCTCCACAACAATATAGAATATATTTACAACAAAAATGTTAAAAATCAACAAAACAAAGTCTACCGGGTACCCTACCGACACTGCCAAAAGGTGTAGCATGTGCATATTACTATTTTTATTACATTACAGCAGGCGAATCCCGCAAAAGTTTAGGGGAATTACCGAACAGAAAGCAGGTGAACGGAGTAACCATCTTACTTACACGCCTGCCAGCATTGAATAAAATTATATGGGGCTTGTTTACTGCTTTTGCCTATTTATTTATATTTCGGTATTAATTATTTTTACAATTATTGTTAATTAACAAAAATTACATTAACAATAACTATTGTTAATGATACTTTTTCCACAATTTATGGATTAAAATTGTTGATGCTAAAATCTACCAAAATCTATTATGGAAAATCTACCCACTAAAACTTTTTAAAAAATGGTGAAAATCTACCAAAAAAGTAGAAATCTACCAAATGTGGTAACGCTGATCACAGCTCCACGCCACGGAATCGGAATCGGGACGGTATCACGTGAGTAAAATTAGCACCGGATGATGGCTGAACACCGATTGCCACCTACCTAACCTCCTAACCAAAACTATCTCCGAAGCACATGATACAAAGAAAAAAGAATCATGTCCGAAGCACGGTACAAGGAGATCTCCTTGTACCGTGCTCCGAAGGTTATCGAGTGTCGTTACTAATATTAACAGCAATCCGAGATTCCAGCGTCTCGAGTGATGGAGTCGATACGTGTATGGAGCATTGATTTATTTGTATAGGAGTGGATAAGCAATAGCCGCCTGCCGGTGCCGCACTATTCAAAAGTAGTGGTGTCAAAAAAGTAACTACTCGTTACTTTATATTCGTTACTATCCAATACCCGAAGTACCGAGTACCGAACCGAGAACTCTATCGTTACTTCGTTACTTTGAATAGAGTGATTACATGTTACATTACACGGTAGTCGGCATTTGCGGGACTCACCGCTATGGTCGGGTGGTCGCAGCCATACATCTTTTACGTATATTGTCGTATTTCGTCTCGTTACTTTGAAATATTTGCAGTGCTGTTCCATTGTTCTAATGAATTTTGGTTATGAAAGGTATGTCGATCAGCGACCTTATCGAATTTATGAGCTAAGGTGACATTAGACCTTATATTAAATTGACTACTTAATTTCAGAGAGGAGAAGTAGTCTGAAGGGAAAGAATGTACAAAATATATTATTTTTACATTGTAATTATGACCTCTGAGTACTTGTATTTTTTAATATATTTTTTTATATTCTAGATATGTTGTGTTTGTTTAGTTTTCTAGTACTTTAGGATTATTATGAGAATTGTTCATAAATAAATAACACAGATTATAAAGTATTTATATTATTTACTATGTAATAATGAACATTTTTGCAGTTTGCTTTACATACATGTTTTGTTTCCTCATACCATGTATCTCTGCTATTTCAGAATTATGAAAAAAGTTATTGATGACCCAAATAGCCAAATATATGAAGCAAGTGCCTTAACTTCATACACGTTCGTAATTAAACAGTATTTCACAAGAGTACTTAGAATCTTCTTATTAGAAAGTTATCGCACAAGTAAAAAAAGACAAGCAGTATTAAAGTAGCTTTTATTTTGACATTTGCACATGCGCAGATATGGCGGAGCCTTATATTTCCCTTAATAAGGAATAATAAGGATTGTGCGTGACTTTATTTATGCAGTCTTTAGGTCGTCCTTATATTTTCCTTATTTCACGGTTCGTGTATAAACGTACATGTTCGTCACTTCGTCAGCTCCTCCATGTAAGCAAACAGTTTTCGTTTTGATTTTTTTTACTCTTCGAGAAACACAACCTGCTTACGTTCTATGTAATTTATGCTTAGATTTGGTAGTTTGGAAAAAATATCAAAAAAATGGCAAGACAACTGACAACCAAAAAAAGTAAGAGGTACAAAAAATAAAATAGATACAAGGCATTTGCAATAACTCTAAATGTAACAACAAAATAAAGTACAGCAGTATTTTAATAATGGCGACCTTAATACTGTTTGACAGTAATAAAACAAACTGCGATAACTGTCTATTAGCCAAATAAAAATTATAATGATTGATAGAGATGAAGGTATGATAAACGATAGTAACCATAGATAAATATTAAGGGGGAAAGTAACGAATCATACAATACCCAAAATATACCTAAAGCCTAAAGTCTATTCAAGGCTATTGCGCTGTTACGTCAGAATTTCTGACGTCAAAATAAAAGATCCCTACGTCTTAGATAGCCTCGTACGTTATTTTTTACACTAGCCAAAAGATGTCTCTGTACCTGTTTTCTATTCCAGAGCACGTTCCGTTTTTATCAATTTTACATACTTATTACTTATGGCAGCTTCGTAGTGGTTTAATTCAATGCACAAATTCGACACGCAAATATAATACCACCAGGAATAACATCAACATACATACAACAGCTTATTTACCTAGTAATCGCGCGCCGATATCCTTTGATTTGGGAAAGTCAAAAACCAACTTTTTCAAATTTTAGAAGAGGGCTATTACAATATTGTTTTAAGCGTCTGGGCATCTGAATAATACTGACAGTTCGTTTAATTTCAAATAATAATATGCTTTTTATCGTCTAAAATCCGTTTAAAAACGATTTTAAATGGCAAAATTGTATAAAATCCGACTTTTTTACGCCGATAGTCATGGCTTCGGACGAATTTGTCGTGGATTTTGAAGCCAAAATTCATTTTAACCCTTAACTACGGAGGTGCGATGTTCGGAGCATAAACTCGGACGTGCCGTCTGGCAGACTACTACAGGTATTGCGGCATAAGGCCCTATAGATCCTAAATATTTTTTGTAACTGGTATTTCTAGATAATCTTTTAAGTTTTTGAATGTACTCTAATGAGTAGTTTCTTAAAACACGTACTAATTTTATGATGACATATTGACAAAGCCAGTTCTTTGCGGTATGCTTCAGATTGAGGGCGGTCACGTTTAAAAGTAAAAAAAAGTGCACTGCTATAATGTTAATACATTCATTACATAAAACACTATTAGAAAAGCAGTGAAAAAGCTAAAATATCTAGAGAACCGACTTGTTTCAAGCCTTATATAACTGATATGTTTTGTTCTGCTCAACCACCAATCACGCCAGGAATACGTGAGGTAACGGACTTGTGAACGTTACCGTTTTTGACTAATGCAGATTTTATCTTAATTACCATCATGAAAAATCCGGAGTCCGGAGTGGTGCATGTATGACGTCATATTCTATTTATTTTATAGTTATTTCAACTCAGTGCCATCTTTCTTCCAACAGCTTAACTCTTCGATACACAATTGATTTTACGTTTACAGTAACCTTTTTTAAGCTATATTTCATGGACACGGAAATTTTGAGGACTCTGTTACGGATTTTTCTGATTTATGGTTGGCAACACTGGTTAGAATTTACAAATGTAAACAAATCATGATACAGAAAACATGTATCATGTAAACAAATTGCAGATTACATTACATACAGGAAAAATAGTGAATTTAATCAGTTTCAGTTGATTGAAATTTAGTTTTATACACTTTGGTGCCTATAGTAATGCATTTAACTTCGCATTTCATAAAATAGTTTAATTTACACTTAATAAAGTTAATAAAATGACTGAAATTAAAGCTTTTCTATCAAATTTCAACATTGTAGGACCGATAAGTTTGGCTATTACTATACCATGGATTATGTTCAAAATGTTTAGTGCTGCTTGGCTGAAGAAAGGATACAATGAGCTTGTTGGAAAGGTGAGACTTTTGACTAAATTATGTCAATGTATTTTTTAACAACAATATGTCAATTTAAGGTTGTGGTCATAACTGGAGCTAGTTCAGGGTTGGGGGAGGCCCTTGCACATGAATTTTACAAATATGGAGCGCAAGTTGTACTTTGTGCTAGACGTAGACAAGAATTAGAACGAGTCAGAACTGATTTATTGCATGCTCACTGTAAAGATACCACACATCCGCCAATAATCATTCCATTAGACTTAAGTGAATCAAAAGATTTGCTAAATCATGTTGAGAAAATACTTTCAATTACTGGTAAAATAGATATTTTGGTTAATAATGGTGGTATATCACAACGAGGAAAAATAAAGGACACAACAATAGAGGTAGATAAGAAAATTATGGCTGTGAATTATTTTGGTGCTGTGGCACTAACCAAAGGTAAGTCACTTAGTTTTTTACATTATCCTAAGCGTTCAAATTTAAAATATATATAAGTATACCTACTTAACACTCTGGTCTCCAAGCAGGTTACACAAAAAGGGGTATCCTATAGGATAGGTTAAGACAAAAAAAATATTCGATACACCACATTTGAGCCAAAAAAAGCCCAAAGTGATCAAGGTTTGAGGTTAAATTGGTGTATACCCTCAATTTCTTATACTGCTATTTCTACTTGCTCAGGTGAAATGTAAAGGTAATGGCATTTTAGCAGCGAATGTGAAAGTCGCAGCCCAAGGTTATATATTTTCTTGTGGAGAGGGAAAGGGAAAAGAAATTGATCTTAGCAAAATAAAGAGGTGCCCAAACAGTGTTTTCTTTCAGCCAACAAGCCCAGGGAATTAAATAACTAAAAAATAAGAAATCAACAGGTTATGATGACATACCTGCTTCAGTTCTAAAGCAGTCTTCCAGTCAGTTGGCTATACTGTTGGCACATGTTATAGATTTATCCATTCAAAAGGGCATTTATTCATCACTCTTGAAAGTCACTTTGGTAAGGCCGATATTCAAAAAAGATGATCCCACTGAACTTAAATCGACTAATATCACTGCTCCCAAAACTCTTATTAGTTTCTGTTAGCTTTGCCCCTTGAAGAATGCATTACATACAACTCATACAAGCAAACAGTGTATTCCATAATGAAAATTAATCAGTTAATTGATTAATGTGTCATAATTAAGAATGGTTAGATCTGCATGAACAATAAATGTTTGCCTTGTTGCATAAATGAACATATGCTGCGTTTCTATTAATTAGAGGTATATCTGATTTATTCAGATTATCTAATCAAATTATTTTTAAATAAGTAATAATTCAAATTCAAAATGCTTAATTGTCTCGAACAAAATTCATTGACAAAGCTGAGGAAAAAAAAGGTAAAATAAACCTATGGACTACTAACTAACAATCAGTGCAAACAACTTAATCAATACGTAAGTAATTACAGACTTTTCTTACACACTAATTTCTAATTTAAAATATCCAACAAGAATGACATAATTATCAAAAGCATAAAATGTTTACAGACAAGACAACATAAAAACACAGTGTCAAAAACCAAACATTACAATAATTAAAATACATCTTTCAAGAACTCATCCACACCATAGTAAGCTCTCGCACACAGTAGCTTCTTAACTGTTTTCTTAAATTTCATTAGATTAGGTATCTGTCTAATCCCTTGGGGCAGGTGGTTGTACCGTTTCTTGCTATTAAATATTAGCGAGTTTCTAATTTTAGAGGATGTGGGTATTGGAAGTGAAATTTTATGTGGGTCCCTTAACTTGTATGCATGGTTAGTTACCAATTGAGGCTTGTGCTTTTTATAAATCAAACATACCGTTTCCAAAATGAACAAGGATGGCAAAGTCAGAATTCCATGCTCCAAAAATAAAAGTCTACAAGACTCACGCACCCCGGCCTTAAACATATACCTTACAGCTCTCGTCTGCAGAACGAACACACTCTGAAATAATTGCCCCGAGCATGAACCCCAGAAACAAATTCCGTACCGCAAATGAGATTCGATTAGAGCGAAGTAAGAGGATCTGACTGTATTAGGGCTAAATTGGTCAGAGATTGATCTGATGGCATAACAATTTGAAGCCAATCGTGATCTTAGGGAACAAATATGACACTCAAATTTAAGCCGGTCATCGATGCACAGTCTCAAGAACCTGCACAGTCCCAAGAACGTTTTTCAGCAAGCCATCACCCATACGAATCTCCCCAAGTTCACTGCCAAACGACATAACACTGGTTTTCGATACATTTAAAGAAAGCCTATTGGCGTCACACCAGGTCTTAATCTTTTTTAAGTCACAATTAACAGTATCCTTTAATCTATTACTTGTATTGTTACTAATAAATATTTCTATTTCTATTTCTAAGAAGCGTTTTTGCCTTGAGTATTGTTGAGAGTAAGTTCTCGGGTACCTATGCTTTTACTCTTTTATTGTTTGACTTCCTACTGTACTGTTGGATTTTAAGAAATTTTAGAATATTTTGTTTTTAGTGTTTTTCTTTTTTTACTTCTGTATGTTAATTTTAGTAATGAGTGACTTTTTTCTGTCTATTGACTCTATATTTAAAAAAAAATTACTTATTGTGTATTTTTTAGCTTTGTCAATAAGATCTACTTCTTGGACAATAAAGCACAGTTTTGAATTGAATTTGAATTGAATATTAGTATTTCTATCATGCCACAATATTGTGGCGTCATCTGCAAACAGAGTAAACTTACCATGCACGTCAAGATCTGCAAAATCATTCACGTACAGCAAGAACAGAACGGGACCCAGACCAGAGCCCTGTGGCACGCCATACTCCAACCCTTGAAGATCCGAAACACAGCCACCAAAAGAAACATTCTGTCTTCGATCCGACAGATATGATCCAAACCAATCATGTGTCCTACCCCTGAATCCATAAAGGGCAAGCTTATGCAGCAGTATCCTGTGATTCACACAATCAAAAGCTTTTGATAAATCACAGAAAACTGCCGCAGCCACTTCCCCTTCACTCATATACAAATTTTCCAGAAACGAGAATATTGCATCACTCGTACTCCTCCCCGCCTGGAAGCCAAACTGTTCAAACCTCAACACTCCGTGCCTACCCAGAAACCCCACAACTCGCTTTTTGATCAATCTTTCCACAATTTTTGATAAAGTGGGTAAGAGAGCAATTGGTCTATAGTTTGCTGCCTGGTCCTGATCACCACCTTTAATTTGGGGAATAACTGTAGCAACCTTTAAAAAATCTGGAAAATTGCCATTGCAAAAAGAATGGTTTATACACTCCACCAGAACACCCAGTGCATCATCCGGCAGTTCCAAAAATATCCTAATCGAGAATCCATCCCATCCTGACGCTCCGCTTATCTTGATTTTAGAGATAGTACTTTTAAGCTCTTCGATATCGGTGGGGGATAAAAAGAAAGAATCTGGGACATTAATATTTGCCAGGAACTGTGAAAAACAGACATTTGAGGGCGTTACGCGAGACAGGGATGCAGCTATGGAACAAAAAAAGCCGTTCATCTCCTCGGCGGATAATTTGGAGTCCCCACAACTCCTTCCCCGCAACTCGTTGACAATCTTCCACGTTTCTCGCTGTCTATTGCTGCAGTATGCGATTCTATTGCCATAGTATAGGTGCCTTGCAGACCTAACAGTAGGCCTATAAACTCGTCTATACTTGGAAAAATAGGCCATAAAATGTTCATTATCCAAAAAGTACTTCCTAATATAATGAAGAGACCGCATATTCTTAGCAGATATTTTCAGTCCCTTAGTGATCCATGGTTTTTTGTTTTTTTTTTGTTTTAAAGATCTAACAGGAAATGAATAATTAAAGTTATCACACAGTATCCCATGAAATGAACGCAAATGACTGTTCAAGGCCAAGACAGGCTGCCAATTAGTAGCAGCACACAATTGCGAGAACCTACCATAGTTTGCTCTTTTGTACAACCTACCCTTAAGCCCAGTTTTTCTCTCGTTCCACATTTAATACTAAAGCTACATGAAATCGTCTCATGATCCGACAAGCCCGCCCGAATAACGTCACACTTAACCATGTCTCTATCAAAATTTGAACACATGTAATCCAGTAAGGTAGACGAGTGTGCAGTGGTTCGAGTGGACCTATCGACAAACATGTGCAAATTAAACGAGTCAAGCAAACATTTGAATCTCTGCACATGGATACCAAGTGTGTCAAAAAAATTAAAATTAAAATCACCACACAATATCACAGGTGAACCCACCGGCAGTTGTGTCAATACAATTTCTAATTTAAGCAAAAACTCACCTGCACAGCCAGTAGGTGCTCTATATAGACATAAAGTAAATAGGTTTATCTTCTTGCAAAAAACAACTGATAACTCAAACGTTTTTTCTTCAATAAAATGAATAAACTCGTCGAAGCTAGAGAAATTATATGGTCTTAAAATACTATCACGAACGAGTATTAACAGAGATTAGTATTAATGGAACGCACTCTAAAAATCCTACTTTCTTCACGGTCAGTCTCAGAGATTAACCCACTCACAGAAGTAACGAAATTTGGCGACTGAACATTGGATTTAACTATATTGGTACAACTCACAGAGACTAAGACTATATTTGACAAAAAATAATCAGTTACATTTAGATACAGCGTCAGCAACTTACAGAGTGATTATTATGCCTGTATCTATTACAATTTTTAAAATTTTCTATAATTCTAACAGAAGACTTTTGGCGTTCTGTATATTTCCTAAAATAGTTTTGCATTTTTTTGCATAGGACCTTATTTTTGTGCACAATAGTGTCACATGAGTAACTAAATATGAGATTTGTTGCTTTGCCAAGAGAAAAAAGTTGTTTTAAATTTGAAACCCTAAACTGAAAGTCAATATGCAACAGGACAATTATAAGGTCATTCGTATTAAAGTCTAGTGTGGCTCGAAAAATAGTCTTACATATTTTCTGCACAGGTGAATTCGAGCAAACAATTCCAGTCAGATTGTAGAGATCATTATCCAAGGACAACCTGAGCAACCTAGAACAATTTATAGCAGTTTGGTCACCCACTACTAGGACGTTTCTTCTTTTAAAACACTTCAAGGTCTCATTCACATGCGCATCTCTATGAGGTACAGAGTCCCTACTTATATTGCCCAGCGATAGGGAGAGATCCCCGCCGATGACACCAACAACATTCTCATCAGCGATCAGCCGTTCATATTTCTCTTCCTCAACATTAGGCCCTGATGTGCAAGAACCCAAAGTCTGAAATTGCACTCTCATGCTCTTAACCTCCAAGTAGTAGGCCTGGCATTCATTTTCTAATGCTCGTATTGAGATTACCATGCTTTTATTTATCTCATTAAGTTCAGCAGTATCATTCTGGAGGTTTCTGCACCTCTCAGAATGCGACAAAATATCCGACTCTAGAGATGCTTTCTGATTTAAAAAATTGGTGTGTTCGTTACGCAACTTTAAAAGTTCTTCTTGTGTGTTATTCAGACTATCCACTAGAGCTGTTTTCATATCGGCCGGTGTTTTGGTGAATACTACCCTTTCCTCCGTCTGAGTTTCATAATTTCTCGTTCTTGGTGTTGTCTGAGTTTGTTTGGTACTCAGTGTTAAAGCTGATTGAGTCTCAGCATCAACAACGTTAACCCTTGATGAATTAATTATATCATTCCTTTCATCAACCTGTCTCTGAAGCTCACTAATAATAATTTAAATGATTATTTTTTTTTAAAGAAGTTATTTTGTTACATGAAAAGTGTGGTGTTACGGCGATTTTATTATATTTATGATATACAAATAAGTTCTATGTTTCAATTTTTTTTCTTAAATCTAGCATTTTACAGAAAAATAATGGTTTATCGAAAATTTGTTTGTTCTTAAAGGCCTTCGGAGAAAGTGATATTTCCATTGTATATTCAGAAATCTTAAAATTTTTAAGTACTTAATATCAAGACCCCAAATAGTATATTTCATTACCAGTCCGGAAACTAGGCTTCTGCTGATTCTGGGCGTGTAATGAACGATATTTTTATATTATATTATATTCAACGTTACCACCTTTAGAAGTTTATAAATACAATATGTAATTTCTTAACCTACGTAAATTCCACTTAACCTAAGATTGTCCTTTTGGCCAGATCCTTAAAACTAGAATATGATGTATTCGTAAAGAAGAATAAACTGTCCCAGTACCTGTTTACACTTGAAGATATTCTGTTGACAGAGTTAAATAATAAATACCATGTACGACAATGGGACATGTGCAGAAGAGTTCTACTACGCGTTCGTCGACAAGGAACATGAATTTGAAAGTGCTGTAGACATTCAGGACTTTTTATATGATTATTAAGCGTTTTATACGCAAAGCAAATATCATAGTATTCTCTTCTGCCCTGTAAAAAGGAGCAAGACCTAAGTAAACCATATGATCATCATTCAGATAAATTCCATTGACTGAAAGTTTAAATCGCGCGTACTTTATAAACTTTTGTTGAACGTTCTCAAGCCTAGCTATATGAACAAAATAATATGATGACCAGACTATGCTTGAAAATTCTAGTATAGATCTCACAAACGAAATAAACAAATCCTTAAGTGCATCTAAGGATTTAAAATCTCTACTTATTCTCTTTATAAACCCCAGCATTTTTTCTGCCCTAGATACAATTATCTCAAGATGATCACTGAAATTTAACTTAGTATCCAGATATACCCCAAGGTCCTTAACAACACTTACATTGTTTATATTGTATTGAACAGGGTCAATTTGAATTCTATGTCTGCTAAATCTCATAAAGTTACATTTACTTACATTCAAGGACATCATATTGACTTGACATCAGTCATAGACTGAATTGAGGTCATTCTGAAGGTTCATTATAACTTGATAAGAAGCAACCTGGGTAAACACCTTCATGTCAGCGAAAAGCCAGAAATGACAGGACAGCTGTGATCCCAGGTCATTGATAAACGAAGAATACAGAAGAGGTCCCAGGTGGGATTCCTAAGGAACACCAGATGTTGTGGGAAATGGGGTTGATAGGTCCATCGACTCTAACCTGCTGTTCTCTATTGGAAAGATATGATTTAATCCAAGAAAAAAGTGAACCCGAGAACCCATAGTTAGCAAGTTGAATAGTAGAGTAGTAGAATAGTGGTTGAATTTGTCAAAAGCCTTACTGAAATCCGTGTAAATCGCATGAAACTCTTTTCCGTCTTAAAAAGAATTGGTGATAAAGTTTACAAGAAGAAACAAGTTGGTATCAACAGACAGACCTTCCAGGGGTAAAACCATGTTGTTGACTAACAATTATCTGCTGAAACAAATCAGACAATTTCATCTTAATACCGACTCAAACAACTTCGGGATAGCACAGAGAAGACTAATGGGTCTGTAGTTGGTAACATCATTTTTGTTGCCAGATTTGTGAATCGGATTTACATAAGATAGCTTCCAAGAGTCAGGCAATAATCCAGAGGTAAGGGACTGACGAAAGATAAGAGTTAATGGAAGATATAAAGTATGTGAACATAGCTTTAATACCCTATTTGTTGATGTCCACTTTGGACAGAGATTTTTGCACTTCAAGGGCAATCAAAGTTATATTGTTTACCATATCGGGTACCTGATCAGAGTGACAAGAAGGATAAGTCTTAGGAGTGATTGAGGTATTAAAGACAGAGGATCAGAGGAAAAATGTTTAGCAAACAAGTTAGCTATATCGGCACCATTAGCACAATTATCACCAAGAAACATTTTTTAGAACAGATCCATCATTAGATTGTGATTTATTAGTGATTTAATTCCAGAAATATTTAGGATTAGTACTAATGGTACTTTCAGTATTACTAATATGCACACTGATTACGAATTAAGCTAAAGTTTTTGTAATCAATAACTGAATAAGTCTGCTTGTACCTTTTGTGGGCTATTTTCTTTTTAATTATGTTAGCTTTTATGTACTTTTATTTTAATTAAACTAGAAATAATGTAGAAATAAGCTCCAAACTCGATTTATTACGATTAAATACAAGCTTCTCTGCCGAGATATCAAATCATACTCTGCTTTATCCAATAACTGCAACGTTAACAACGTCTTAATCTTGTAATATTCACAGGCCAGTGACATTGTCATTCTAAGCCAGCGTCGCCTTGCGAGAACCAGTGGCGGAGAATCACATGATCTAACAGTTATAAGATTCTTGAAGTCCTGCGAAAACTGTCGCCAGCTGCATTCCGTTTTATGGGCACAAACATATTAAAACAGTCAAAGAATACTGAGTAAAAATTACTTATACTTAAATCCAAGTTATCATTTCAAACTGTATTCCAGTTAACAGAAAGGAAATGGTTATTAATCAAATCATAATCAGCATTTCTAAAGTCATAGATGTAGGTATTCAAAGGTTCCAGGAAAACTTCATTAAAGTCTAATATTATTTGTAATGGTGGATGATATGAATCAGATCTCACCAAACCATCACACTTCTCAACTGATAGTGGCCTAAAGTTAGAAGAAAAGCACAAATCCAAAATAGAATTGTGATCATTAGGATTGTGAAAGGTTTAGATGAGCATTGAGCATTGGTATTAATTTTTTTTGGAGACCTTACATTACCAGACACCAAACCTACGAAGTCATCAATTACTGATCTCCACATAGAGACATTATAGTCACCAACAACTATAACTCTTTCAAACGATAGACCAGGTAGCGAGAATCCAAAAATTCTGAATTATTTATGTCTCAGTCTAGCAGGTTTCCGTGAGGGCGATTAATGAATATGATTTAGACAATACTGCAATATTTATTTGTGTATTTAGAGCGCAAAGTAACGGATTGCCGTTTGAGAAAGAATGTTACGGCGCGACGCGTAACGGAGCGCAGTAATCTTTCGAAAACGGCAATCTTACTTTGCGCTCGAAAAACACACAGAACTTTTTCTACAGCCGCATTTTTAAAATTAAATTCACATTCTTCTCTATACTTATTCTGGAATTTGCAAATGACTGTCAGTTTTGACATATTATGTTCGGGCTTCGGGTACATTTAGAACAGGAGTGCCAGCAACAAACTGTAACAAACGCACGACTGTCATTTATTTATCTTCGGTTTCCATGACCATTCAGCACACTAGACGGAAAAAGTGAGAATTTTCTTTTCCATGTTCGCGCTAGAGCGCAAAATAAGGATCCACGGCATTTGTCGATTTTGCGATTTCATTTGAATTTAGTATTTTGTTATTTTGCGCGCGGCTGTAGAAAAAATAAATTTCCTTGAGCTTTGTTTTAATACCTCTCGCATTTTGATTTAAAAAATTGGAAACACAATCTAATGGGCTTGATCCACCTCGCCTTCGCTCTGAAAATTTCCGACAGAATGGTTCTTTAATTGACGTCGAGGACGGAATTCCTTAATTGCAGTGCCTTCCGGCCAAAGATTAGGGTCAAGAAGGCATTTTAACAGAGATTCTTTAACTCCTATCTTAAACGATGCGACATCGTCGTTCTTATCCAATACAAAGCATTTCACATCTGGTATAAGCAGTTGGTCAACCATGTATGTGTAACCAGTCACCTGTTCAGCAGTCGTGCTTGGATGGCACTGCCCCTCACCGCATCCTGTGACTGATCTCTGTCACGAAAATGCTCAGACCTGTTACGGATCTTCACTTTTTCATGAGATTTCTCTGGAGCACTAGTTTTATTTTGACTGGGTGGTAGAATTGGTATAAGTCTTAAGAACTCCGTTTGAGAGACAGTTTGATTGGAGGTTACCAGGTTTTTCAGAAGTTTTAGTTCCTTCTCTATGGTAAGAACTCTAAGATTCAATGCATTGTTTTGACGTTCAAGCTCACTTATCTTCCTTTCATTTGCTACATTTATAGTTGCAATAGTAGCATACTCTGAGGGCTCCTCAATAATTTCCCCACTTTTCTGTAGCATACTGGTGAGGTTCTTCATTTCAGTCCTTATATCCTCCTGGTTAACTGAAACAGTGATCACTGTGTCAACAAGATCAGTGATTTTATCCTGTATCGAAATTGCAACATCATGGGCAGGTGCAAGACTAGCCAACTGGTCACTCAGGCCACTGAATTTGTCCTGCATAGAAATTGTAAGGTTATCAAGCTTCTGGGGCATATTAGATGACAGCTTGCTGTAAAGAGCATTAAAAGCCTTTGACACCATAGATTTCAGGTTAGCCGCCCCATTACCCTGCGTTTTTATGGATGCTATGCAGTTATTACAAGCATATAGCATAATGCAGGTTTTCATCTGGGTGACCTGTGCCTCTGAGGTACTAAATTTTAAACACACCAAGCATTCGACATTATTACAGAAGTCGTAGATTATTTTATATTAAAGTTCCTTGTCAGTCAATTCAGGAATCTGAAGAATGAGGTTTTTGCTATCCCTTATCACTGAATAGTAAACTATAATTCTATTTAAAATAACAGGATTTTCACAAAACAAAAGGGCAATTTGCTAAGAAGTAAAGCAGATACGTTTGCGGTTCACCCACTACGACAGTCGCATCACTATTTAACACCGTGCAAAAATTCAAAATTTAAATACGAAAAATGAGACACTAAAAGCAGAAAAACTTGGTATTAGGAGCGCTGTACACGCTGTAGGTACCTAATCCCTGTCACCAAATCATAATACCTCTGAAATCAAAACAAAATTATTGCAATTTTACGTATCCAACATCATGTCATAATACATTTTGAATTATAATGTAAGCAAATGTCAAAATTTCCTTTATGCTTATTTTGTAAGTAAATAACTGCAAATTTAGCACTTAAAATTAGGGAACGGGAAAACTTTTCCCGTGCGCCCGCACCGGAAAACTTTTCCCGTATAGGCGCACCGGACGACTTACTTTCTTTGCTCTGCAGAGACGTCGAAAATGACCAGTTTCAGAGAGGTATTATGAAAATTGTATGTTCCTAGCCTAATTCTTGATCTGATATGACCCATGGCGATTAGGCACATTCACAGGACGGGGTCAAGTGTCATAATAATTGATACAGTGTTATAACTTGCAATTTATTTTTCAGCTGTTCTCACCAGTATGCTAAAGAAAAAACAAGGACACATAGTTTTCATAAGTTCTGTGCAAGGTTTAGTGGCCTTACCTGAAAGATCAGCATATAGTGCATCAAAACATGCTTTACAAGCATTTGGTGACAGCTTACGAGCTGAAGTGGCTGCTGAAAGTATTTTTGTTACAGTGGTAAGCCCTGGGTATATACAAACAAAACTTTCTCTAAATGCTCTTACAGGGAGTGGAAAGGTTTATGGGCAAATGGATACCACTACTGAATCAGGCTACAGTCCTGAATATGCAGCAGAGCAAATAGTTAAAGGAGTGGTAACCAAAAAAAAGGAAATTATATTGAGTACATTCATTCCAAAAATTGCCATCTTTTTAAGAAAATATTTACCATTTTTATATTTCTTAGTCATGGAAGGTAGAGCTAAAAAACATAGCTTTAAGGAACTAGCTAATAAGAAAAATAATGTTGATGCAGAGATTAATTAGCTTTTCTTGATTAAGTTAAAAATGTTTTGTACTAACTAGTACTGGACACTACTAATTTGTACTTTAATTGTATATATTTAGATTAAACTGTTCTTTCTATTTTGATGAATGATATGGGATAATTTATAGTTCATTTTAAAGTACCATGGTTTTAAAATTTTTGTTATAGGTTGAATTAGACCTTAATAATTTTCAAGAGTGATGCACAAATAAATTCCAAGTAAAATATTTATCGATAATATGTTTTTGGAAAAATCCATATTTCAATGTTTATTTACCTTGGCTGTTGTAGAATTTAAGTAATTATTAGCTTATTTTTGTGTAAAACTGATGCCAAATCATGTCAAAAACTGTTGCCAGTGGAATTAACACTTTCAACACAAATATTATCTTTTTATAAAGTAAAAAGAAATGTGTTTTTTTAATCAAAAACCTGTTAATTTCACCAAGTAGTAATTTTTTTTTTGTAATATCTTTGTCTAATTTGTAGAATTTTTTAGAATATTTCTTATATAGTTTGGGTTAGTAATAGCAACTTAGTAATATTGATTGGTTATTACCCCCCTCAGGGGTACAACCACCGATAATTATTAGAGATTTTCAGTAGATTACAGAACAATTTTCTATGCTTCATTTTCGTATGAGTAGTGTTTAAATAGCCATCTATCAAAAGTAATTTTGCGCAAAATAGAGATGAAAAAATGTTATATTAAGTTTGGTGACTGGATAATCGAAATAAACTATTAATTTATTTCTTTTCTATATTAATTATATAAAATTTGAAAAGGAAAATGTCACGTGATGGTATTGTTTTTATTGGCAGCAGCATGGCTTATGTATGTTGGTGATTTCTGTTAAGTTAATGTTGTGGAAATAAAACAATTAAAATTCAATAAAACCGTTTTTCAATTTATTTTTTTAACAACTTGATACCAAATGCATTTTATTACCTTTGCATGATCACAATACATATGGACGAATGCTGCTAGATTTATGGACACATTGTTCTGTGCTAAATGAAATTGGACAAAAAGATAGTTTTAAATTAATAATTTAACCTAGTTATAATAACCATACAAATTATATCTGATTTTGGATTATATGGCACTTGAAATATTTCACTCCGAAACATAAAGTTTGTATAACTGTAATACATATTTTCAACTCAATATAATAAAAGTTTAAAGCATTCTAATGCATGAGTTTTCCAAAAAAAATATATATATATATATTTCGACTACAAATATATTAGTTTATCCAATCACATATTAAACGGCAATGAAATGCAGCAAAGTTAGTTGTAAAAATGCAATATGTAATAATTTTAGAGGCCTTTTAAGTTATTTAAATAATAAATATATATTATCATTAGATTATTCCATCAGCATATTATGGCTATTTAATTGTAATGAATTATTCTTTAGTTTTTTTGACATGGGCCTAAATTACTATGAAAACTACTTCCACAATTTTGCCAAAAATTATTTGCTGTTTTACACAAAAAAAAATATGGTCATTGTCTGAATAAAAAAATAGAACATGTTCTATATTTTTATGACCAGAAAGGAGAAATGTATGTAATTAAGTCACTTAATAAATAACAAATTAATTGCAATACCCAAAAGTAAGAATTCGCGTTGGCATGAATAACATGGCTATTGAATTCACAAAAACACAATATCCAATACAGATATTGAGCAATCAATCAATTTATTTCGCTCTTTAACAAATACAGTATACACATGTCAAAATGTTACAATATTACAACATTAATCATTGGAAATAACTGAACACTGTTAATAAAATTAACATATTTGAAAAACTATAAAAACATAATAGGCAGCAGGACGAACATAACTGCTAAACTCCATAGTTCAAAAAAATTCTCACGCTGATAAAATGTGTTATTTTTCATGGAAAACGTTTGATAGGCAAAGTGGTAAAATGATTAGATAGCCCGTGATGAAATTTCACAGACTGACATCTCCACAGGCACCAATAGAGGCACTAAATTGGTTTTATTTTTGTTGTGACTAAGCATATGTTCATGATTTCAAGTGTTTTTCCCTTTTTTTAAGTGAAATCTTCTTTAGGTGTGTTCAGCAGATTTTCCTAGGTAGCGAATGAAACTCCGTCGTTATGTAATGACTCACGTTCGGGCAAGTAACTACGCTTAGCTATCTAACGCTCAGTTTCCTCGAAAACGGATGTGGGTGGAAATTTGGGACTTGGCACGTTGATAGGCAACACTTCCAGACAGAGGACAATCATTATATTGGGCGTAAAAATTAGCAAGGATCGAAAAAACCTAGGCGACGATAGGGAATTTAGAGGAGAAAAACTTTCTAAATGATTCCTTCTTTAAAAAAGTATATTTTTTTTATTTAAAAAAGTTGATTACATGAACCTACGTAACAAATGGTACAAGACACTTCTAGATGATAATGCCTTTTATACAAGGTGAACTAGTTCAATTTAATACACATAATATCTTAATACTGGAAAACCGAATAACCCGGAGCAAATTCAAATTCTTGCCTTCTTTTCACTTCTGCTGTGTGCTTTTAATCACACACTGCATTTTCTGTATTAACAGTATATATAATGATGAATAATCTGTTCTTAAAACTACTGGAGCAACACAACCTGAAGAATGTTTAAGGATATACAGACTTCTTGTCAGTTTTTTGGTAATGTAAAGACCTTATTGAGGATTGGTGTCTAGGGTTCCGTGATGTGTAGAAATGTAGCTGAAAACAGAACACTCACAACTATTCATATTATTCAGAGTAGACTATTTTCTGGGTTATATTTCTGTTGCACTAAACCACACAAGCTTTCTGATGTGCCACCAGTAGAGAAGGTGGTTGTGTCATCAGTAAAGAATGTGTAATGAGCTGCCTCCTCATTCAGGGACAGGTCCTTAATAAGATTTAAAAACAGGATAGGACCCTGTGGCACCAATGTCATCCCACAATATTTCACCACCTGACAGCTTCTAAGGTATGTCAGAACTGCGATGCTGTCATTATCAAGTCAATATACCCGAAGCTTCCAGGTTACACATAACATGGTTGATGTAGTCGAAAGCTTAACCTAGATCACGAAAAAAAAACAGAGTTGTATCTAGTATCTCTGATGAAACGCCTTATTGGTGTGAAAGATCAGACTGGAAATTTCCATTTTCCCTCTACAAAAACAGAAACGTGTTTTGTATTAATTCCATTTTGTTTAAAAATTTGCTGTGTTAAAAGCCATATATTTTTCAAAAAATTTTGAAATAATTGGCAATAAAAAATTGGTATACAGTTTTCCAGAAGGTCAGGGTTCGACATTTTTAACTATTACTGTTCATTCTTCATACATTCAGGAGTAGTTAACATAGTGCGCAAACATAGTTAAATAAATTATTAGGAAATGTCTTAAGTATACTTATATGAAAAATTTCAACAAAACTTTGATGGTAAAGTTCACAATAATTCTTGTATGTTCAGAAGGCTCTTAAAAAAATATTTAACTGGAAGTCATAATACAGTTGAACCTCAATTTGTCATAACAGGGTTCGTATTTTATTACATAGGTAATAACTGCTCACAAGCAATGTCCTAAACCTTGTTGAGATAACATATTTTAAAACAAATGGACAATAAAAAATTTGGCCTATTTTTTGGTTAATATATACAATTTTTTTAGTCCATACTAGATCAACTAGCATGTTAACTCACAATTGCATAATTGGGGTTCAACTAAATTTAGAAGAAAATACCACACAATTATCCTAATAAAACTTTTCTAACTGTTTCATGACATTTCTAAATTTTGCAATGTTTATTATTCACAACTTGTCTTCACTTTACTGAAACATAGAGCCTATATATACACATCGCAGCCGCAGCAAGTGAAACGGTACAGTGTAAAATTTTTCTACGAGTATCATCTTTTCGAACTAAAACTACTGGTGAAGCTGCTGTCAGGGCACTGAGGATTGGAAGTCTTGCTAGCTTTTTTGGGTCTCTTTCAACCTATAAATTTTAATATATTTAAGAAATTGTCTTCAAATGGAATTTTGATAGGTAACCCATTTTCATTTTTTTTTTAAATTTAGAATAAACATATTTACTATTATACTGAGTAATCTTTAAAATACCCACCTGGTATTTAACGCAGTGATCAAACTGCCATGAAGCTGTGTATAAGCCTGTACATAATACTGAAAAAATACCAAGTGGAGCCTGAGGGACAAAATTTTGGGGCC
Organism: Pissodes strobi; assembly: GCA_016904865.1. Lineage (NCBI taxonomy): Eukaryota > Metazoa > Arthropoda > Insecta > Coleoptera > Curculionidae > Pissodes > Pissodes strobi. Next base: position 31,227 of record MU189348.1, on the reverse strand, counting down.
ATATAACTCCTAAAAAGGTATCATAAAAGTAGTTAATGTTAAAATTCACCTCAAATTAAAAATATATATCTTACCAGTTACTAAACTAGAAAACCCAGTAATTACTGCTATTTTGTGAAGAACATTGCCTACAGTAATCCACCTAGCAGTTTCATCACCCAGCTGTGAAGGCTCTATGACAATAACAGCACAACAACTATCCAGTGACTTTTCTAGTTCCATAGCAAAAAATTCTTGGGAATCAGGCCCATCATATACCTCTCGGATTATGGCAATGTTGCTTGCATGTAGAACTCTAAAAAAACCAGATTAAAACTACGACTGTTGAGATAAAATACAATAAAAACTACCTTTCTGATCTATCTCCGCCACCATCCATGCTCCCCTCTTTTTAAGAAAATATTTACAATCTCGACGAACAGAGAAATAAAAAACTGCTCGAAATATTGAACTTTGTCAAGTATGTAATAATATTATAACTCCCAATGAGCTTAATTATTCGTCTAAAAATTCCGTCAAAAGAGAAAAAGTCGTTAAGCTACCCAAAATTACCCAACTTTAATCTTGGCAGCTTGCATCCATATATATATAAATGCTTGCATCCAATAACATAACCTTGATTTAGTACATACGCGAAGCCCCATAAAGTACCGATCGCCACAGTTTACTTATTTGTTTAACTCCTTCAGGTTGGTTTGTAGTAATAGTAAGTTAATCATATATTATACTTCTAGATCCTGATAAATTGACGATGATTAACGAAAAATGAAAATCATATCACCAAACAAACATCACATAATAATTATAACATTTAACACTTGACAGACAATGGAGACAATGTTGCCAGTTGCCAAGTGAAAAAATTGAAAATCACCAAATGATATTTACGGATAGCTGGGGATACGCATTTAAAGATCCTTTACACAAATAGTGCACTATGTAAAAATCGACCTCTCCTATTGGTCGATCCATCTCGTATTACGATATGTTTGCGTGATGGAATCAACTTCTGACAAGAGCTTTGGTGGTGTAGAGGTTTAGATCGTTGGCTCTCACCCGGAAAACGCGGGTTCGTACCCCGTTGCTTTTTTTATTATTTTTTAAAAATTATGTTTCTAAACAGCTTTTTTTCTTGATTTTGGGTATGTCTTGGGTTAGATTGGGTTAGCACCTGGTTAGTTTCCTTTACTTGAGCCCCCGTAGCGAGCGAAGCGAGCGGAGGGCCATGCGAATCGGCCAATGGGAAAGGCCGATTTTTATATAGTGCACTATTTGTGTAAAGGATCTTAGAATGCTGCGGATACAACTACCCACCGATCTCCATATATGGATAAGCACAAACCGTCTGCATGCGTCGAAAAATCGTACCAATCATGGGGAAAAAAACCGGGTTCTGCGTCGGACAGAACTGAAAATAGGATAATTTTACCCATGCGCACAAACATCGAGAAGCGACAGAACGAAATCAGCTCATAAAGCTTTTACAGTTCGGTAATCAAAAATATTATAAAATTTCTCTGACCTTGCTTGTTGCTTGCGCTTGAAATAATTCTTTTTTCTGTGTTCGTTTCGTTCACTTATTGAAGTACGTACGTGCGTCTGAGTGGTTTACATTATCGTTTTCGTTGAAAATAACTAATTTACTCCTGGACATCTAGTTTAGTTTATTATTATAATAGTTCGTTATTAATGTATTTTGTTAGTGTATAAGTTGGTGTAGACGTTAGGAATATGATTTAAAGACAAAAGACCTTAAAAAAACAATGGCGTCAACTGCCAAGGCCAAAGAAAATACTCAAGGGTGTTTGATTTGGTGTTGCCAAAATAAGGGTAGAATACCAGGGATTTCTTATTTTAAGTAAGCATCATTTTCTTTTAAGGATAACTGCAGCATTACATACAAAATATGGGAATAATATCTTAAAAAGGCTTTATTTACTGTCACGATGCATAAATAGCAGTGAGTTTATTCAGTTTTATCATTTTGTATTAAAAGAGTCTTCTTATAGGTAGGATGGATTTTAATTTACTTTGTTGAGGAGCTTTGATGCTCTAAACAGTTTTTTTTTAGATCCTTAAATGGGTAATTGTTCCCCATACTTGTTTCTGCTATTTTAAAGGATTTTTAAAAATTGTTTTACATACTACATATATGGGTTCAATAATATAGAAATGATCCGTGGGGGGAGCTTTAATTTTTTTCCAATATTTACCCCCTTCTTTTAAAAATTTAGGACAGAAAAGTGTAGTGAGTGACGTAAAGTACAATTTGTATGTCTTTTCTATCTGTAAAGGTAAAGAAAAAATAAAAGAAGGGAGTAAAAATTGGGAAAAAATGTTAAAGCTTCCCCCACGGATTATTTCTATGTTGAACCTATAGAACAGTCTGTAATAGTATATTATTTTATATGGAGGAAAAGTGATACTTTTCATGGCGCGCTCGTGTTTAACAGCCGAACGGAGTGAGGCTGGTAATAGAGAGCAAGCCATGAAAAGTAACTTTTCCTCCAAATAAAATATGCTGTTTTTTCTTCAAATGTCGACAAATTAATGCAAAAACATCTCTTTTTAATAGTAATAATATCTAAGTATTATTAAAGATAAATGGGTTCGCAAGGCGGCTTAGACCACGGTCGTAGGTGGCCTTGCCTAGACCGGTGTCTGTTAATATGTAACATCAAGCTGTCAGTGGACACTGTCAACAATAATTATTTTTTAAGATTGGGTCTCCGATTGCGTTTTAATTCCGTATTGATAAGAAGTTATTGAGTAAGTTCGATTAAATAATAACCAATTTGTTCCTAAATTAGTAATTTTTAGAAATGCAGTCACAAATTGAGTGATAAATACAAATTGTAGTTTAATAAATCTTGAGTTGTTGACGCTTATTTTGTTGTCTGTTTGTATTGTATCTATGTTGCTATGGTAACACTTTTACCTCCGCCGGCGGAAAAGTGAAAAGTAAAGCTCCGGCGGAGGAAAAACGAAACTTCACGGCCGCCTACACAGTCGAGTAATGACGGATTTACTGACGTTTGAAGAAAATAGTTATTTATGCAACAAGTGTGTAAAGTGACTATTTTTTTATGAATGGGAATATTGTCCGCCAATCCCATGAATAAAAAAAGGGTACTTTACACATGAGTAGCATACAAAATTTTTTCTACTATCGAAAAATATATGAAAAATCAAAAATAATACTAATTTACTTTACGCACTAGTGCGTAAAATAAATTATTTTACGCACTAGTGCGTAAAAACCTAAACGTCAAAAATATGTCAGATTTACTTTACGCACTAGTGCGTAAAAAGACTTACTTTACGCACTAGTGCGTAAAATAACTTACTTTACGCACTGCACATTAAAAAGGCCTATTTTACGAATCTCAGAGAGTGCGTAAAGTGACTATTTTACGCACGGTAGTAGAAAAAATATTTTTAAAAAAATCTATTAAAATAGCAGAAACAGGTATACGGAACAATGAGGAAGTTTCATCAATTTTTCGATAGCCCATAAAAACTGAGTGGACACGTGTTTTTTCTTTTTTTCATAAGGCGAAAAATGAGGCAGATACGCCTTGAAATGTGCTTATGACGTCACAATGCACATGAATTATTACGTCACACCATGCATAGGATATCTATATATACAAAACTAAAAACTGGTATAGCTCTCGTAATATTCATATTTAGTGGAAATAAAAAAATACTTATCGATTTTTTTTCATTGTTGTAATAAAAAATAATCAGTTTAATTTCTCAGGAATCTTCCTAATTACTCTTAAATGTTTTCAGGTTTCATGAGCATTTAGACATGTGTATAGTCTTAAGAATTTTGTACCTTGGTACATACTACCTACATATTTTGTATTATTGGCTTTTTCCAAATAGACTACTACTACTACCTAATGTAAGTTAATGTAAATAAAACGTTTATATCATGATGTTTTGTTTTAATAAACTTTTCTTTGCCCCAAAGTTATTTTAGCTATTCAATTCAACAAAAATTCATATTTTAAAAAAACTAAAAAAAGGTGTATGTCTTGCCTACAGATTGTGGTATGTAATGTGTGAATGCAAAATACTTTAACATTACAAATCTCTTTTAAAAGTAGTACCTATTCAAGACTAACTTAAAGAGAAAGTTAAATTTAAGGCAAACGCATATAAAAAGGGTTTTATTAGGAGGTGCTTCCATTTTTTAATATTTTTGAATCAAAGGGATGATTTTAAAAAATATATATATTTGAAAATTTACAAGTTTCAGTGCTGCGCCTGTGTTACACCAGATTTTACAGTATAAATCATTCAAATTTTCTTGGTCATAAAATCATTTTGGGCAAACTAATTAATATTTTTAACAAAAAAAAATGCATGCCACACATAAAAAATGTAAAAATTAGGTAGGTACCAAAATATTTGGTAGTATTTTTTTTGCATACCTATCAATGGTTTATTCCTTGAACATAATTATATACTTACTGTCATATTTTTACATTTTTTAATTGATTTTTGTGTCGCCCAGGGACGAGGAAAGAAATAGTTTTTATTTTTTTTTGTCTCCAAAACAAAGCAAGATTCGGAAAAAATAGCAAACGTTGTATATTTTATCGGTTGGTCTATTCTATTTCTTTTAAAAACCAATGGCTTGCAATTTTTGTGTTAAATATATCATCTATCAACTTGCTTTTAAATTTTTGGTAATATATACAACGGCAAAAATATTTTTCCAAATTCTTAAAATCCGGACCTGTCGCTTATTCGCAGCCATGCGGTGATGAAGCACGTGGAATCGATCGATAACCTGTTAATTGAAACTGCGCAGTCTCAGAATTACCTTCTTTTGTTTACATCTGAAGGCGCATGAATCAGTATGATTTGGATCGCTTTGTGCTTATCCATATATGGAGATCGGTGCAACTACCGAGCCTGGCCAATAATGCATGGCCCTCATTTTACCGCTGGCGGATGCTGTGACAATATCATTTCATTCCATGCGTGCACGCGCACCTGCGCGCCATGTCTTTGTGATGCAACCAATCGTTTGTATGTGTCCTGGTGGTCTAGGGGTTTGCATGACTAGCCTTCACTTCGGCGACTCGAGTTCAAACCCCATCGGTGTTTTATATATGTTTTTAAGGTTAGATTTCTAAACTGTTTTTTTTTCTGGTTTTTGGGTATGTCTTGGGTTAGCACCTGGTTAGTTTCCGTTTCTTGAGTCCCCGTAGCGAGCGGAAGGCCAGTGTGAAATATGCGAAGGAATGAAATGATATTGTCGGAGCATCGTCTAGTCATTTTACCTATGTCCACGAAGAGACAAAGGACATACTTGCTTGCTTGATTGGTTATTGGCTTCGCAATTGCGCATTTACCCAGTAAAGACCCCTGTCCGGGCTTAGCAAGAGCTGGACCGACCCTTCCAGATTGGTTTACACCCTGGTGGACAGAGATACTATTTTTAGACCCTCCAGTATTTACTCCTGGAGGCTCCGACTTGTTCATGCACGGCTTGTTTTAAGGTTCGAACACGACCGGCTGGACGTTCACAAACATTTAAATCTCGTACATGCACAGGACTCAATCTCCCGGCTAGACGTCCGATTCTTTCTCGGGGAATCAAAACGGTCCCCGAAAGCTCACCACGCGCCCCCAAACTGGTCAAATATGTATATGATGCTGAAGACGAGAGAGCCGATACCCGACACGTGTTCACTCGACCGAAGACCAACCGGAAGTCCACAAAGGAGAGACAGGTAAGTAAAATCATATATTTAATACTCCTATATCGTGTGTCAAGCTTGTTTACTATGGAACTGCAGTTCGCCGAGGATGCACTTGCTTGATGTGTACTTTGGTTAATTTACGCATGAGCTAGCGCGAAATAATAGTTGGACGACTGTAAACGGCAAACGAAAAACGAGCTGACAATCCGGCGCTCTATACGTCCACGCACACGTGGAGGCGATCGATAATCGAAGGGGCACCGCTTATTGGTTAAAATCGTTGACATGCGCTCAACGCTCAAAGTACACATTTATCATTCTATCTCGTTTTGATTTCGGACAACTTTTGGCTCGACACACGATATAAGAGTATTAAATATATGAGTAAAATAGAAAATTTGTCCCATAGTCCCATCATGCCATCTCTTTTACTTAATGCATGCGTAAAGCTCTCTTTATCTAGCATTACCAAAGGTGATTGTAGATGGAGCCAAAGTCCTGTCGACGCTGTTGCAAAAAGAAATAATATTTGTCTTTGTCTAACTCATGGAATTCTGCGTTAGAAGCTGAACAACTGAATTATAGATGGCATCGACAAGATTAGACTCTAGAGCTAGCGTTTGTTTGTTTACATTCCGGCACCCGGCACCCTCATCCCACAAGTCTTAAATGTTGACTTTCATGTCTTCGCGATGCAACCAGTTGTTTGTAAATCCGCTGATGGTCTAGGGGTCTGGATGGTTAGCCTTCACTTCGGCGACCCCGGTTCAAGTCCCGTCGGTTTTTTTTTATTTTTTTTTAAGATTATATTTCTAAACAGTTTTTCCTGATTTTGGGTATGTCTTGGGTAGTTTTGGTTAGTGCTTGGTTAGTTTCCTCTCCTTGATCGCTGTAGCGAGCGAAGCGAGCCGAGGGCCATGCGAAAAGTGAACTATTGACTCTCTAGACTCATGGGATGAGGGTGCCGGGTGCCGCACACTGGAACGATCCAATGCTAAAGGCCGGACATGGCAGCAAATTTATCATTTCATTTTATAATATTTTTTTTGTAATTTTTTGTTGAAAAGTCTATACTTTATCTATTAAAAGTCAAATTTGGTTAAGTGAATCAACTAATGTTTTCAATTATCACATAAAACAAAACTCTTGCTAATCAAATATATCATCTAAAAAGCGTCAAGATCATTAAATTGTCACTAAATTATGATTTTTGTACCAAAGTTGTCATTTCTACTCTAGGTGACATTTTAAAAATAATATTGGGTGGTACAAGTTTTTTTGGCATGTTTTTTTCTCACTGGTGAATTATTTTTCATAAAAAATTTAAAAAATGACGTCATTATTTTCACCAAAACTAAAACGTCTCGCTGAGTCCCGATGTTTTATAGCATCTAAACTAATCTTTACTTTCTACTGAATCAGTCACCATGCAGTTTAGCTACAACTATGCGCAACAAAGAGTGTCATGAGCAAAAATAGTTTATGTTGTTTCCCAGGAGCATCCAATATTTAGGCGCCTATCACACTGGAACTGTTTAACGCCGGACATAATAGCAAAAATGATATCAATTCATAAATTTTCTTTCTTAAATATATGTAGCTTAGAAGTCATCTTAGAGGTCTGTTGTATGTACAGGGTGATCCACTATAATGTTTTTATAGGTCACCTTATGTTTGAATTTATTTTTGGATTCCTCATAACATTCTTAGCATAATTCATATAATATACCATATTAATTAATTAAGGTACTTTACTCTTGAGCGAAAATCATGTTTTTTGACAAACCTCGTACATACTGATATGTACTGATAAAATTGGTCATCTGATGGTTGCATTCCAGGTTTTGGATCATGCGGAACTTTTTATAAAGAATAACTTTTTGTCGTAAAATTAATAATAAAAAAGTTTTCCATATAGTGCGAACTTAAGGAGACACACTGTATATGAACATATTATTATCTCATAAACTATAGATTTTTGAAAACACCTTCATATAAACTGTTCGTTACTTCAAAATTTATCAAAATATAAGTCCCACGAGCCTCTAACTGGCCACCATCATAAAACCTTGTTTCGCTATGTCCGCCATCGCGAAATTAAAATGGCGACACATTTTATTAAAAGCACTTAATAGTAATTTGTGTTACCTTTCAAAGCAGGCATAAATGATTCAAATCGGTACAGTAGTAAAAAAAAATCTGTGCGAAAAAATTCGATGTCCAAGCTCTCCCATAAGCTCGTTCCACTGTGCGCCGTGGAGTTTCCAGGTGTGAGTGCGCTAAATATCTTTTAAAACGTGTTTTTATACTATTTTTTCTATTTTGTAGCTTTTTTTAAAGAAAAACATTAATTTATTCTAGTTCCGATCAGCCGTTGCACGACCATCTTGTCATTTTGACGTCTTTATTAGTAGAAATCCCATTCAAAACGGTGCCGGTGTCGCAATTTTTGCTAGTGGGTCTTGACATTAACAATTTTGATAATCACACCAACTAGTCAACAAAAGTAGTGTCGAAAAGAGGTTTTTTCTACTACCGTGCGTAAAGTTCTTACTTTGCGCACTCTCTAAGATTCGTAAAATAGGCCTTTTTAATGTGCAGTGCGTAAAGTAAGTTATTTTCCGCACTAGTGCGTAAAATAAATCTGACATATTTTTTGACTTTTAGGGCAGTGCGTAAAATAATATATTTTACACACTAGTGAAGTAAATTAGCAAATAATTTATTTTACGCATCAGTGCGTAAAGTATTTTAATATTATTTTTGTTTTTTCATATATTTTTCGGTAGTAGAAAAAATTTGTATGCTACTCATGCGTAAAGTACCCTTTTTTTATTCATGGGATTGTCGCATTCGCCTACATGCGACAATATTCCCATTCATAAAAAAGGCTCACTTTACACACTAGCTGCATAAATAATTATTTTCTATTTTGCGTTTAAAATAATTCCATTTCGACACGCAAAGGACTAGCCCGCGAAGCGAGCGGAGGCCCATGCGGATCGACCAATTGGAGAGGTCGATTTTGATATAGTCGTCTACACCTGTAAAGGATCTTAAAAGGCACACTAGACAGGGCTAGTATGCAATCAATCAATCCCCGTTGCTTGTTTTTAATTATATTTTTAAGATTATGTTTTTAAACAGTTTTTTCTTGATTTTGGGTATGTTAGTTTGGGTTAGCACCTGGTTAGTTTCCTTTTCTTGAGCTCGCGAAGCGAGCGGAGGGCCATGCAGATCGATCAATAGAAGAGGTCGATTTTTACATAGTGCTCTATTGGTGTAAAGGATCTTATTAACCGAATCCTGAACCAACTATGGATATAGTTTGTTTACTAGGTACGAGATGGCGGATGTAATTTAATTTAGGAAATTTTAAATTTTACTTGTTCCAGATTCGAGCACATGTGGAGTGGATTCGAGTTCTAACGTGATGAGAAGTAGGTATTGTTTACGTTTGATCAATTGTTTTTTTTACTAACAAAAATTTGTTATTTTGTCATATAAGGTTTGTTCTAGCATGAAATCTCGGACGGTTTGAAGCCTCCGGAGTTTGCCCATAGCAATAAAAGCGACGCTTATAGCTCTGTTCCAACTGACTATGAAAACCGTACATGGGACGGTAATTTCCAGTTGTATAATTCGTTTGTCAACATGACAGGATATTTATCGCCTTCAAAAGTGAAATTGACAACTAGAAATGACGGTCCCTCGTACGGTTTTCAAGTCGGTTGGAACAAACCTCATATCGCTAGGCGCAAACTCCGGATGGCTTTAAACCGTCCGAAATGTCCTGCTAGAACAAACCTATTATATTGGTGAGTACTTATTTTTTATGGTGTAAAGATAGCATAGATGAATTGATATTTAGTTAAATACGACTAAACTTTTTTATAAGTATCCCCCTTTAATTCGCGGTACATATTTTGTACCACTGTCCAAATAGAGATGTTCTGTAATATTGTTGATGTGATGTTTTTTTTTTTAGATACAAATGGACAAATACAAACCATTTAGTGACTTGCCTTTTAAGCTAAAAAACATGTCTGAGACTGAATTAATGGACAATGATGACGAAATTGACAATTTTGAAGTGGAGAGTATCCCATCCGATAGCAATTCCCTGGTCCAGGACGATGTAAGTTCCGACGATTTGAATGATGATCTTGATATCATAGAGAGGGTTCCTAATTTCTTGTCCGACTCGGATGAAGATTTAGAAGAAGACACAATTACACTAAATGAATTACAGTCTGGTTTACTCAACGCCAAAATTACAACAAGCAAAGTCAGTTTTAGATCTGCTAAAATGGAACAAGAATATCCCCCCGCTTTCGGATATAATTTCTTGTCGGACTTGGATGAAGATTTAGAAGAAGGCAGAAATACACTAAAGGAATTACAATCTCGTCTACTCAACGAAAAGAAGCAAAAATTACAACAAGCAAAGTCAGTTTTAGATCTGCTAAATTGGAACAAGAATATCCCCCCTCTTTCGGATATTTTGGAGTTTACAAGTGCTTCGGGAGTACCTGACTTTATTCAAAACGGTGTTAATCTTTCACCAGGATCAATATTTCAATTTTTTTTTTACCAACGAGTTTATAGATTTTCTTGTGTTTTAAACTAATTTATATGCGCAGCAGTTAGCAAAGCCATACAAGCCAACAGACAACAAGGAAATCAAAACGTTTCTTGGAATAAATTTAATATTGGGCAGAAAAACGCTCCCTAGTTATAGAGACTATTGGCAAAGTTTACAGAATTAAAAATATAAGTTGATTCACTCCGCGCCATCGTCAAATTCCACTCCCCGCCTGCCCGGTAGAGTGGTGCCAGTCTACAGTGGAGAGCTAGGTAATTTAAGTTTACTTTAAATTTGTCTACGGTCCGGCGTATAGGGTGAGATTTCAAAAATAGCGGTTTGTTTTTGGTGGATTTCTGAGTAAAATGTCTAGTCGAAAATCGAAATATTTGTTCAGTAGTTGATTGTGAAAGACGAATCGCTCTTTAGGTGCCTAAAAGGGTAGGTATGTATTAGTTTATTATAAGCTTTTATTTAACTTCACTTTTGTATGTTTGGGTCAAATCTTACAAGTTAAATTTGTCCTACTTCGCATCAATGTTCAATATTAATATCGATTTATAGTGAGTACAATAGAGTATGTAATAAAAAAAACTTGCAGGTGTCGAGCCTGGAAAAGTGCCTTAGAATTTATATGATCCCACAAATATGCGAATGATACACACCAATGTAATGTCATAGCTGTATTAGAATGTGTGGCTTGCATTTTAATGAAAACAGTTTTCCAAATTCTTCTAGGAGCTGTATACATTCATATGCTGTTCCATCAACCGTGTTACCAACTAAAAAAGGTAACTTAAACAGATTTTGTGCATTTGCAAAATAATATGAGATGGGTGCAAATATAGGTTTATCTAAAAGTCTATTACTTTACATTTTGTGCTAATTATTTATTGTGGTAAAATTAACGAAATATAGAAATTGCTAAAATGTAGACAATTAGTTTTGCAAAACTTTTTCCAAAGTAATTTGTAAAGTTTTGCAAAACTATGATGTAGTTCATCCCCAAAATAAATTAAAATAAAGAATTTTGCACGGGGTATTAAATTTCATTCTTGAAGTAAAAAATAATATATTTTACAAATTTTATTTAAACATGCAATCGTATTTACCGTAATTTTTTTAAAATATGCTGAGTAAGGCTTTTATCTTTTTTTGTGGCTTCACAAAATATATTTTTCAAAATTTTAATGAAAACATATTTTAATATTTAAATTCCTTAATTTATTACTTACTAAGCGGGAAATTTGACTCTATGTTCCCAATAGCGCTTTGAACAAAGTAAATCGCGTCAAACTCGGCTCTTATTGCCTCAATACCCCCTAAATTTTTTTGTCGTCGCGTTGCGTCCTCGGCTCGCCTTTGATATGACGATTTCATTGACATGGCGCTTAGTGTACCAACTTATATTTTTAATTCTGTAACCTTTGCTATTGGTCTTCCAACTCCAACAAGTTACTCCACGATCCGTTTATATCTTCACGTATGCGAGTAAAACGTTTTAGCTGGCTTTTGGCCACCGTCCATTTGAATGATAATTCAATAGAACCACCCACAGCGAATTAACCTAAACTTTGACAAGCTCTACAAAGTGAGACCCCTAATAAATAATTTACAAGATAGGTTTTCGACAAGCTTTCAACTTTCAATTGCTATAGATGAATCAATGATTAAGTATAAGGGAAGATCGACGCTAAAACAGTATATGTCGAAAAAACCTATAAGAAAGGTTTGGATGTTGGCGGATCAAACTGGATATTGTCACAAATTTGAAATTTACACTGGTAAGGTAGGTGATGGGATCGAAAAAGATTTGGGCAGCAGAGTCATAAAGACGTTGTGTCAGGGTTTGGAAAATAAAGGGCATTGCCTATTTTATGATTTTTTTTAATAACGTACCCTTAATGATATATCTGCAAGAAAAGCAAATATTTGCTTGTGGAACTGTAAACTCTACAAGGAAATATTTACCAAGTTTTTCACAAGACAACAAAATGAAATGTGAATTTGATTTTTATACAAGCAACAATGGTGGGTTAGCCCTCAAAAGGAAGGATAAGAGAGCAGTGTGTTTCAGAGGCGAATCCAGGGGGAGGCTATGGGGCTGCAGCCCCTCCCCTCCTGGTGACGTTGCTTTGGTCGCTGCGAGTACCTGGGCCGCCGCGCCGTATCACGGGCCCAGCAGACCACCGGAGCACTTGGAACAATTCGTTGCACCGTAAGGACATGGGTAAACTGAGGACCAAATAACTGCTTTTCCATGGCTATCCCTAAATGCTGCCATGGATCGAACCATGATGGCCGAGTTTTATATTATCGTATTTCTATATTCCTCCCATTTTTGGATGCCATGATTACAGAAATTCAGAATAGGTTTTTAGTTTATAAAGATATTTTATCTTCCCTTACCTGTTTGGTATCAAGCTCAGGGAACATAAATTATTTTGGTCTATTGGTAAACTTTTATGAAAATGACTTACTTGAAAATGGTACCCTTATAAATACTGAACAAGTACGTGCTGAATATTTACTGTGGAAAGGCAACTGAGTGAATTTACAGACACCAAATCGTCGGTTATCGAAATGCTGAGTAGATGTACTAATAAAGATATATTTCCGAACATACACGAGCTACTTAGAATAGTTGCAGTAGAACCAGTGTTAACAGCAACTGCGGAAAGGAGCTACAGTACCTTGAGAAGATTAAAGACGTACTTGAGAAATACAACAGGGGGAAATAGTCTGACCTCTTTGGCCCTTAGATAAATGTTAATGAGGTGCTCAACAAATTAGCACAAAAAAGACGTCAGCGCCGAATAAATATTATATTGTGATTTGTTATAATATGTGTTGTTATTTAATAATATAATAAAAATAAACAAATGTATACTGTTTTGTATTTCATCCTCACGTTTCTAGAATCTTAATTCAAGTACCTAATATTAAGATTAAGAAACCACCTTATTTCAAACTAATAGAATTTGGAGTTGTTCCGATGTAAGTAACCCTATTACTATAAAAAAAAACACAAGCCATTTGGCCCTACAACAACAAGACTTGCAGAAGCTAGTCATCAGCCTACATACTCCACTAGAAGACGATAGTCATAGAAGTATACCAGAGATAGCAGAATTACCAACCTTGATCGATGTGCGTCGACAAAAATTGACACACATATCAGGGATAGTCATAGAAGTATACCAGAGATAGCAGAATGC